>BSBK01000038.1:700000-957500 GCA_027943335.1 Chamaecyparis obtusa | reverse complement strand
AATCCAATTTTCTCTACAAATGATTTTATAATATGATGTACATCAATTTCTCAAGAAAACAAACTAATAGTGTACATGAATACTCTGTATTCCTCTCCACATGTTTTTTGTTGTAACTTGATGATGTATTTATTTGATGATCAGGTGAAAGAATGTTTTGCATCACAATGATATTGAAGGATCACATTACCTTTTGGACAACTTTATCAAGTTCATATTTTTGGGTTGATCCAAAGTTTTTTGGTCCTTGTAGTGGCGTGTGATAGACATGGAAAAGATTCAGGATCTTAAAAAAGTGTGATTAATTATGTTATAATGCTTCATACATTACATCTCCTCTTCACACACATTAGTGATTTAATTTTGGGCATATGGTATTTGCTTAATATGCTACATCCTATTTGGTCGACTTAATGAATAAATTTTGTATTGCAATGGATATATTGGTGAATTCCTTTAGAGGTAATATATATATGACATATAATAAATGAAGAAGGTATATATAGTAGTGCATATAAAATATTGAAAAGTGTGGATAGATTGATAGAGATGAAATCCATAGTAGATACATTAACAACTAACTATAATCAACATTTTAGAGAATAAACTTCTAATTAGTCAAATTATTATTGTTCCTTTGCCTATTAGTTGTAATGTGATCTTACATTGAAGAAATTATAATCATTAGTTTTGTAATAATTTTATATCCAAACTTAAGGAAGTGCTTTTTAGTTTTATAGGTGTTAGTTAATAGATTTTTCTTTTCAAAATAGGAGATAAATTGATTCTTTTTGCCCAAATACAAAGAAAAATGGCTAACAAACTGTTGGATAGGTCATCATAGTATTAATGATCTTCCTTTGAATTTTAGAGGTGCAGATTATCTTATGATGTAATCTAATTTGGGAGTATACTTTTAACCATAAAGAAGGAAAGGAAAACTAATACCCAGGGTAAAAGTACAATTAGGTGTCACCTTTTAGGCTAACTTATTAGCACGACTGAATTTTAGTATTTCTAATAAAAAAATAATTTTGGTCAAACATATGGTCTAGCTAGATTCATTATAGCTATATTAGACAAGTTCTTTAACTTTTCCAATTGGAAATATCTATTAAATGCATGTTTTATACCACTTTGGGTCCATTTACCATAAAAATAAAATTATTTCAGAAAAGTGGCGTTTCAATAACCCCTAATCTTTTTACTGATATTTTTTAAAAAATAAAAAAATACCCTTTTGTAGAGATCAGAGTCAAGAATATCCTCATATAGATTTTATAGTATTTTAATTAGAAATAGTTTATTGTAATTAAAAAATATTGCAAGTAGGTATTTTAACATTCAAGGAGATGTTGATTCATAGAAAGAAAAAAATAGTAAATCATATTAAATAAATTTGAAGAATATATGGTGCACTAGAGGAGAGAGTCCTCTTCAAGAATATATATTTCTTTTTTTTATTGGGATAGATTTGTTATGAAAAATATGTTGTGATATGAAAATTGTCAATTTTAGTGAGTTGGAATTTGAATTTTTATAAAAGAGAAAATATAGGTCACAAACCAATTTTTATTTCTTCATGCACTAGCTATATATGTCATCTATGACATTTAAAAATTAGGGGAAAAAAACTTTATTTACATATAATTTTTTTGGTGGGAACTAGACCCCTAATTTTTAGCATTTTTCAACAACTAAAAAATCATGTTTAAAAATTAAAAAAACATATAAATTCTTATTCAAAATATTAATCATAAAATTCATCTATTTTATCACAGTTAAATAGTTTACATCATCTTCAAATTCCAAACATAAATGTCATTTTTATACTATTGAAGTTGAACAACTTTGATTTTGTTAGCCTTTTCCTTTGTAAAAGGGTGACAACTTATTGTGCTTTTACCCCCCAAGCATATCCATGTTGCAAATGTGATTATGAATTTAGACTTGAAGGAAAATAGAGATAGATGATACAAATTTCATCGCTTACCACCCACAACAAATGATTAGGAAAATAAAAAATAACAACAATTCCCTTTAGATTATGTGAATATTGAAGACTTAAAGTTCATATAATAAAATTCCCATGATCTTATGTAACATGTAAAAATCTTTGAGAATGATTGAAATTTGTAAAAGAAAATGACAATAAAAAATAAATGCAAATGAACTTAAAGTGTTAGAAAGTCTCCTTTATTTCCTAGACAAAATCAAAGAGTTCCAAGACTCTTCATTTTTGTACAAAAAAACATGTTTCCAAAATAAATACACTGATATCTCCCCCTTTTACAATGTTGGAACAAAAATTCTTCCTCTTGGGTTTCAAAATTTGGACCCTTTTGCCATTCATCTAATTACATATTTTAAGGATTTCCCTCAAAGTCCCTTTCAATTTCTATAATTTATTCTTTATCTTTAAAAGAATAGATTACAAAAATAAGCTTTAAGAACATTTTCTACTTCTCATGAACTGAATTTTTAATTCATAAAGACCAAAGTAAATAATAGAGGTTCACTATTGATAACAAAACATTATACTAGAGATTTTGAGCTCCCTCTTCTTTCTTATCTTTGATTGAAATGGAGATTCCAACTATTGGCAACCGGGCATCCCTCTTTTCTATGATTCAACAAACTTTAATAATAATTTTATGTGTCTTCAATGAAGAGTTTGGGATCCCTAGTGTATCCTTAGGCATTTTTCCAACTACTTGGAGACTAGAAGAGGCAACAATGTGCATAATAGACATGTGTGAAGTGCTCAATTAAAAAAAAGGAATTACAATTTTGAATGGTATAAAGTCTCAAAATAAGTTAGTTTCTTTGACTATTCTAAACCTCTCTGGTCCACAGGTGTAAAAGAGATCACTTCATATGCGTGATATAAAACTCGGTGTCCACCCTAACCGCTATAGCATAAAGAATTTTTCAACCTTATCTTTACACATAAGACATAAGAATTAACTCAAGTTGCACTTTTCTAGTAGTTTTACCAAGTTGGTTTTGTTCTTTATCTTCCCATCAAGATGCATTTTATTTCTCTATTATTGCAATAGAGTTTTGATTTTTTGTAGAAACTTGAACAACCCATAAATGCTCAAGTCCCTTCACTTGTATTAGAACATGCTCATCTTCCATAGTTTCCATAGTACTAATATATGCATTGTAACATTCCACTTCCTTTGTAGTTGGGTTTAAAAAAAAATAGTATTTGATGCAACATTATGACTGCCATAATTACTTGGCAAATTTGAATCATCATGTGAATCCCTAACTATATGGTTTGAAGTGACACTCAATATCATTTTAGAAGAACTTGCCTGAATACTAGAAACATGTTGTACCTGGTCATCTTGTCATAAGGTTGTTATATCTTGAGATAATTCTAGACAACCTCGATTGAGATGCAAAGGCTTGATTCCTTAAATGATTAAATTTATAAACAAATTATTTCTAGTTGGAATGTCATTAGATGGGAGAGGAGCCAAAATGTGCTTAAGGTCCTAAATGTAATATGTTACTTGATACATTTGGGCTCCACACCTGTGCATGTGGCCACTAGTATGTGGCACACAAAAAGTCAAAAAGTAAAAAATTATACACTAGAAAATAATATCCTGCAAAATGTACCACTGATGGTGGTTTTATGATTTATATATATGCCCAGTCATAAAAAAAGATGCATGAATTGTCCCGTACTCAACATGTTCAAATTACTATTAGGTTTTGACTTGCAACTTTGTGGGTTGTCACAATAAAATCATAGTGAATTCTGATTTTAAATATAGTCAATACCAAAATTTAACATGTCAACTTAGGTTATGTACACGAGGCTTTCCAACTAAGGCACAACCCACTAAAATAAGAAAACACTGGCACATGGATAGGTACAGAACCAAAACAAGTTACATTGTGATGGAATGAGATCTATAAAACTCCTACTTCCTACTAACAACTGACCACCCTAAAAATATTGAAATGATAATGTACCTTCAATCCAACCACAGTGTTGCTTCATTCAACCTCAAGTGGGCACCTTGTGGTCATTTTTGCATTAAACCACCTACATGGAGAAATATTTTTTTCAAGGCCATGAATTCACATTAAAATGCCATCAAAAAATAATTTTAAGCACTCAGATGATTTATTGCAACTAAAGTTGAGGATTCAAAATTCAAATTTAAAAGAGAACATAAATTAAATACATCTCACCAACAGAGGAAACTTGTTTCATACAAGTAGACTTCAAGCATACATTTTATTTCCATTCATACCATTCAACAACCATTGAAGATAAGAAGACAAGAAAAAGACACAGAGAAACAAGAATTCAAGTTTTTCTCAAGCTATGTTATCAATTTTACATACGTCACATGTTTCTTTCAATTCATTTTCATTTCTCTATACCCTTACTATTTGTTTGACTTTATATTTTGTATAGTAACAATATTTCCTTCACAATCCTTCTTCCTTTAATTTTGAGTTTTCTATAGTTTTAGTTTTATATAGTTTATTTGTTATCATTCCTTATTGCTCATCACATCCTTACATATTTACAATTTCATGGTGTTGTTTCCTTTTTTATTTTATTTTATTTCACATCTTGACATCTTTACGTAACCTAGACCCCTGCTTGGATTCCTTAACATTCATTTCACTCTAATTTTCCTATTTTGTCTATATTTTGATTTTTTATCATAATATTGGATATCTACCCAATGGACCAAGTTTTAGTCTCATAATGCTTGGATTACTCTTGTTGTCCTAGCAATGGACCATATTTTTTAAGCTCATGGCATTGGCTTTCATGTCTTGCAATGTCACCATTTCTTTATTATTTGTTCAAGTTGAACACAAATGTATATGATAATTTTAGTAGGAATAAAAGAACATTACGATGGTTTGTTTTTCATTATGTACTTACTCTATCTAGGCATAAAAGAACTACTTACTCTAAAATTGTGGCATGTTTCTTCTGATTTATGCTTTCAATTATTCATAAACATTGAATTATCTCTGAACCATAGATTCGATAGATTATATTACATATTTGACAGATTAAATTATCTCCAAACCATAGATTTCATGGAGATTTACAATTAATTGTTTTGAATCATTAAAATATCTACTACTTTTTAAATTCCCCTAACCATTGATTGAAAAGGAACATAACAAACAATTATGAATTTTTCTATGACTGTAGAGGTAACCGTGAAATCCCAAGCCTTAGAGAGCTAGTTAGTTATGTGAATCAAACTTAAAAGATGCAAAATATGAAACTTCTAATACTTATTAAGACTACTAATCATTAAAAGGAACATAACAAACAATTATGAATTTTTCTATGACTGTAGAGGTAAGCGTGACCAAGCTCTGATACCACTTGTTAATTTTTGACACAACCACTAGATTTATAGAAGACATGGGAGATGGTTAAGCCATGTCACAAACCCTGTGAGGGATACTGGCCCACTGCCAAAAAACCTAAGATGGAATATAGTTGGTGACCACTCTTTGGAGGGTCTTTTTCCATGAAAGATTTTTTGATATTTCTCTGAGTTGTAGTGGACCATAGTTTTCTAGGAAATATTTGTTTACATAGTTGGTCTGCCATGATTCAAGAATGACCTTGAATAATTTAGAATAGAAACAAGATGTGATGGGGAAGATGAGATCATCACAACAACTGCTACTTGTAACAAGTGGTATTAGAGCTTGGTCATAGGTTTGAATCCATACAAGCCATGATGAGTGACGCTAGGAGGGGGATTGTTGGTATTGGGCCAACATCCCTTGTAGGGTATTACATCAAAGAAATGGGGTATTACAATAACCAAAATATCAAAATGGTTGGGTAGTCTCACAAAAACCTCCAAGAAAGGTCCCCCAACCATTCTCACCCCTAAAGAAGAAGAAAATATTATTGAGTGGTGCCAAGAGATGGCTATAGTAGGTAATGGAAGAGAAATTGTGAACTTTAGGACATCTATTTCTTAGATATGTGAGAGAAGATCCATCCCTTTCAAGGATGGAATTTCTGAGATGTCTTTTTGGTTAGGATTTAAGGCCGACCATTTAGAATTGACACTATGAATAGTGGAAGGAGTCAACAAAGATAGGGAAGTCAATATGAGACTAGCTTTTGTGCATGCTTTCTATAAATTTTTTTCAAAAGAATATGTTGAAAATACATATGTTCCTTCTCACATATGGAATTTTGATGAAACTAGCATGCACGATGGAAGAAATGGGGCTATGAGGGTTCTTTCTAGAAGAGGAAGATAAAATGTTTCATACATCCATTCTAAGAGTCGTGAATGGATCACCATTCTTTCTTGTGTTAATGCTTCTAGGAAATCCATTTTGGGATTTTACTTATTTAGAGGAAAGAAGAACTTGTAGAATTACATATCAAAATGTGAACAAGGTTCTTGCATGGAAACCCAACCACATACATGGATGAAAAAGGAACTAGGCTTCACCACTTTTCTCGATCAATTCCAGGTGGTATTTCCCTAAGCAATAAGAATTTTCTCATATTTCATGGGCATGGGAGACATGTTTCCTTGACAACCATCCAAGAAGCATGCATGCTAGGCATTGATCTTTTGACCTTTTCTTCTTACACTTCACATAAACTATAACCCTTAGATGTGAGTGTGTTTTCTTCATTCAAAGCATACTTTAATTCAGAAAGAGTAGTGTGGTTGGAAAAGTTTCTAAATATTGAAATCAAGAGGGAAGAACTGGCATAAATAGGAAGTAATTATTTGACAAAGGTATTGATAGTATCTAACATTATGGTGGAATTCAAAAGGACCAGGATATGACCCCTCAATCTTGATGTGCTCATCGAGGATATCAAGCCCAACAAAACATTTAAAATTAATAGGGGTGAAGATGTGTGTGCAGTGTAGAACATGCTAAGCCTATCTAGTGTTGATATGTCATGTGAAGATGTGACAAAAAATATGGCTCTTATCTATGCCTCTAATTTGAATTCATAGGTTGACTGTGATCAACTAGTAGAAAATGAAATGGAATTCCTTTTATTCCATTTGAGAAAATACCACTATCATGGGTGGTAGAGGAGGCTATGAGTCATGGTGTTGACATACAAGGGAATTAAGAAGATTCTTCTTTTACTTTCCCTTTAGCACCCATAGCTGCCATGCCCAAAGTTGTGCATTACTATGTTTATTATGGGATATCAAATAATCCTATAGATGTTGAGATGAGACAAGACACGTGTGAGGCTGGGAATGAGGAAGATGAAATGATACTATCACAAGTAAGAGAGACAACTAATTCTCAACAAAAAACATTATTGACAAAATTCTTAAAGTTGTTTGTTCACATTCTAAACTAGAAACATGCCACTAGGGTTGATAGTGGGATCCACTTGAGCTAATAGTTCCAATTAAACATTTGGTGATTACATGAAGGCATTTCTAGTGTAGGAGATGAGGATGAAATAATTGGAGGAAATTAAAGAGAGAAAGAAAGAGAAGACCAAAGAAAATAAGGTTGCATGTATAGTGGCCAAGGAAAAGGACAAGGATAAAAAAGAGAAGGGATTTCTACATAAGGAAAAAGATAGGTTAAAAGAGGAAAAGGAGGAAACAAAGGAAAGCGAAAAGCGAGAAAATGAATCCAAGGAAGTTGAGGCAATGAAAAAGAGTTTTGCGGAGAATAGCAAGGATTTGTCTAGAAATAAGATGTTAAATAATAAATCCACTCCATCCATCCCGGTGCCTTCTGTAGACACCTAAATTTGATTAATGATTTTAGTTAAATTTAGTCATCTTACTTACATTATTGATTAAATAATAATGTATTATTTAATTGATTAATATTATCCTTTTTTCTAAACTAATTTAATTAATTAGATATAGTCCAATTAATCTAATGCTAACCCATAACTATTTAATTAATTAAATCCCCTTCCTCTATTAATTTAAATAAATATCTTTATCTATTTAAATTAATTCAAAAATCCATTTCCTCCCACTTGGAATTGAGTAATACGTTTAATTCAATTTGAGCACATGGCTCCTAACTTTAACCCCTAACCTAACCACCCTTTAACCACCTAACCTAAGGTTCTAACACAAGCCAAATCATTCACATATACTAATCCCTCCTAAAGCTGGTTAATCACACTTAACTAACTAATTAACCCTCCACTCATTCTTTCTCCTCCCATTAAATCCTCCTAAATATCCCACTTGCCCACTAATTAATCTTAATCTCACACCTAATTACTCTCTAATCATTTGCACAATTAGAATCAAATGGATTAGAAAACCCAAGTCAACTCTCTTGTCACATCAATCCCAATCCCGAACCATATGTGTAAGAACCCACATGGGTCTATTACACACTTGTCCCATCTAAAAATAATTTATTAATTCCTTTCTCACATCTCCCAAAGCCTTTTCACATTCTGCATAATCTTTTCACACTCCCCAAAATGGTCACATTTCCCAATCCTACTTCAACCCCTAATGTCATCTCAACTCCTCTCTCATTGTGACACTTGTCACAATCCTATGCATTTGAGAAAGTAAAATCCACGTTCTCTCTTTTGGATGCATTTTGACCCTTCCTCATCTTTTCATCTCAACGATCCATTCAACCCTCCTCTTGACTATAAATTGAAAGCCTTTTCATTCATTATCATCCAGCTTTTATGCATTGTTATCATGTCCTTTTGCCTCCAAATCCTCCATTTGAAACAAATTCATCATGCCCTTTTAGGGTCCATTTGGTTGCTAGAATTAAATAACATTAGAATTGTCAAATTCTAGTATTTGACAATTCTAGAATTTTTAAATCGAGAAAATGGTTTTTGGAATATGGCTCGAACCATTTTGTTCACGTGGAATTCATAATGAGAAGATGGAAAATGTTGTTTGCATATGGATTTTAAAATATTGTAAATTTTGTTTTACACCCAATTTCCATTTAAGTGGAATTGGAATTGATTTTCCAATTCCACCTATTTAGATGGAAGATTCAAATGTTGGTTTTGGGGGTAAATGGGAATTAACAAATACCTATTCCATTTTCATGTTTTGAACAAAAACATAAAAAATGTCAATTTTGGGGTTTAACAATCCCAATTCTAGTCTAATTTCATAAAACAAATGGTCCCTTAGAGAACAAACCTATGAATCCTAGCCTTATAATGCCAAAATCACTCTAAATCATTAAAGCTTGAGCATACTTTGAGAACACATCCAATCTATTAGACAAACATCAAGAAGGCTCTTTGGGGTGTTCACTTTGGTTTGCATTCTCATTTCATTTTCTTTCTTTTGTCTAATCATAGATGTTGTTTTGAGCTTGTTTGTTGAATATTTAACTTTTCTTTATATTCCTAACACACATTTTCATTGTACACATTTTGGTATGCTCAGTGGGACCCACTTCAAGGGTCATTCTCTCATCTATTTATCATTTTTCATTTGCAAAACTAACAATATTTTAACTTTTTTGTAGTTTGAGGTGTTTGGCAAGGGTTTTTTAGTTTTTTGCAGGATTAGAAGCTCAAGAAGGGAGACTTGTGTCATCATTCCTGTCCTTGGTTTTAATATATTCAACAAAAAACACAGCCGACAGGATTGTGGGGACATTCAGCAAGATAGAAGGTGTTGGTCAATTTTCATTTTTTAGTGCAATATTTTGTTGAAAATTGCCTGTCTAGAAATAGGGTTTATTAATTTGTTGAGGGTTTTAAAATAATTTCATTAAATCAGAAAAACCTATCTTATTCTATTTTTTTTGTTACTTTTTTATTAACTTAAGCCACTTAAGTCATGTATCTTAAGTTGTCGAGTGGGGCCAAGAATCTTTTAAAGTTGTTAAACCTAGTGGGTCCCTTTTTAATATTTCCCTAAGTCTATAGTTTTCGACAAAATATTTTTTCCTAAGTCATAATGTGTGTTAAATTGTGTTTGATCTCTTTTAGATTTAATGGTGTTCTTGATCCCTCTATGAAAAGATGTAAGATCTTTATCCTTTGCGGCATCACAATAGTGTGACACTTGGAAGATGGTGGATCCAAGGCGGAGCTCAAGACACATGATAAGAATCAGTTAGATAAAAGTTGATCTAATGGCTGGTGATTTACCACTATGAAAATATGTTTGAACTTTATCCTTCATGACATTGTGACCTTGTGACATGTGTCCCTGGTGACCTCAAATTATAGTTGTGAATAAAGTAAAATCAACGATCAGATCAAAGTTAATCCAACAGTTGTCACAAGCTCGTGATTCAAAGATGTGAGACCTTTTATCAGTGTGGCTTCATGACCAAGTACCACATGTTATAGGTGATGACATGTTGCTCAATCCTCAGGGAAGTTAAAGAAGGGTGAAAACAAAGAAGATCTGACAATTGTCGTAAGCCTGCAATGGGAAGTTGCAAGATATTTAGTCATCATGACTTTGCGACTGATCGATACGTGTCCAAGGCATAAAAGTAAAAAGGTGTTGATGTTTCTTTGCCATGTAGTTTCCATGTCGTGTTTTCTCATTGGTAGACTTTCCAGGTGGAATTTTAAAGTGGACCTAGTCTTAAATAGTTTTATTTGAGTCGTAGGACTTGTTTGTATGAAAATTTCATCGATGACCAGAATTCAAATTTTTCAAAAAAGAACGTTTCGACCACTAGCATCATTCAATTCAATTTTTGAAAAAATTATTGTGAAGTGTGCGATGATTGTAGCTATTGGGTAAATAGTTATTTGATCATATTATATTTTCACAAAGATTTCATCATACATAGAGTAAAATTATTTCATGAGGAGAACACAACCAAGAATTTGTAGACAGAAAGAGTTTCAAGGGTTTTAGAGATACAGTTGTAGTACAAAAACAAGTTCCTTCTCCAAATTTGTTGTCACGAGGGTTTTGTGAATTATGTGGAATATAGTTAAGAACAAAAACCATAGTCTTAGATATTATGATGCAACAAAGGGATTTCATTGGTAAGATTGAATATATGGATAGGGTAGTATATAATGATTTCTTGGTGCAATTAGACTGCTCCATGAATGATGGGGCTGCTGGAAAGAAACTGATTCCCAATGCACCATGATTAAGGGTAGATGAGGGGTTATATGATAAAAGTAACTGGCTAAGGGATGCCCATACAAATGTAAATACTTTAAACATTTTTAAGATATGGTTCCATCAAAGAAATTCATACACTCCACATTTTAGTGTGCGGGAGATGGACATAGGTAAATTAGTGGTTCCAAGAGTCTTCATGCATGTAGACCTCTTGATGCTAATAGAAAAGTCTTATGATCCAGTTGATAGGGTTGTCAGAAGTAAGGTTGGGACACCTCTTTTGTCCATTACTGCAGAAGAAATTTGGCCAGTCTTCAGATTGAGCACACCCATAGACTACCATGAGCCAATTGATTTTAGCAAGTTGAAGGAAACATATAAGGCTCAAAGGCTTTTCATGGCCCATTGAGGGAACACTTTGCAGTAATTGGGGGTTTAATAAAGCCCCAGAGCGTTTTTTGAATAAATATTTCAATTATCATGCTATAGGAGTATACATGTCCCTATGCAAAAATTTTGGTTAGAATGAGACTAACCCTATGCCCATCCATTTTATGTTCATAATCGTTCAAATTTTGCATCTTGTGGTAGGAGTCAATTTTGATTTTGCCCCTTTCATGGATGATTGTATTCACAATGAAGTAATTGGAATTGAGAAAGCCAAGGTGGATCAACCCTTCAGATGGTACTCATTGCTGATGCATATGTTCCTATTTAAGGAGAGTCTTTCTTTGAGAAAGAAATAGGTTTGGTAAAGAAGAAGGATGGGGAGGAGCTACCAGTGCAACTATGGAGTATGGACTTGTCTTGGGATAGAGTTGATGATAGTTTCATGAGGTTTGATAAGGTATTTTCTTTAGGACTGAGGTCACTTCTATCACATGAAAACCCTAGGATTCCAAAGGCCCTATTGGATTTTATCAGATCCATGGAGTTTTCTCCTAAGCTAAAAATTATGCATAATTGGGGAGATATTATCTTATACTCCATCTCCATAGTTTTTAGGGTTTATGGTTTCAGGGGAACCCCACATATTTTTCCATATCATGTTCCCTCAAGGATTGGCCTCATAGAAATACTATGGAAGATTGGTTGTCTACAAGAAAGAGAGTTGATAAGAAGGGGCAAAGGTACTATTTTTCTAGCCTTTATTGTGGCTAACCATTTTGTGATTGCAAAGAGAGGCTGGGTGCATTTAGGAAATTTTTTGAATCCCTTTGGAATGAGGACATCAGTTGAGAGATTTTTTGACCCATAAGCATTCTATTGGATGTGTTGGTGCTCAAAAATGCTGAACCATTTTGAGGCCAACTGATAGGCACAAACAAGTGCCTCTGCAATTCTGACTCGATCGAGCCAAGGTTGGTAGGCCTAAATCAAAAGTGCTTTCAAACTGCACAATCACATGCACAGACAAAAGCAATTCCTTCCAAAGGGGTTAACAATCCTTGGAGGAAAAATAACCTAATATACTAATTGTCAGATAGCTTGAAATCTAAACTAAGGCTAGAAAATAATGCTAAACCTAATTGAAATGCTTTATGAAGAAGATAACATATATAATGTATAAACTACAGAAAGAACAAAATGTTAATTACAAATGAAAAGAGAACAGTGCTTGATGCCAAATTGGGAATAGAGTCAATTACATTCAATCATACGTATAGACAGAGATAGTTTTAAGGTAACTCACTCTTGTAAAGCGAGACCATCATCCTACAGGCTTCAATTTGAAACAAAAATTTAAACAACTTATACAATTAGTCCTATGGATTTTAACCCAACTTAAGAGCCCGAAAGGAACAATAATAGGTTCTCAGACCATGCAACTGTTATTCAAATTGTATAAATTAACCATAAATAAATGCATCAAATGAAAAACACAGTAGGATACCCTGGTTCACAGAGTAATCCAAAAAACTAATTGAAAATAAGAAACTATATTAACCTTAAAGCATAAGCACTTATCTGTCATTTGCACTTTAGAATTTGGACATTATGTTCAAATTTGTAAGTTGGGAGAGTTTTCCAATTTTTTGTCTTGATAGAGATTGATTCATATTGTTTACAGTTTAATTAATATAAATATAATTCCCAATGGTTCCTTGTGAAAGGACATGCCCTTTCACACGACCTAATCCTAGCAGCTAACCCTAAAATACATAATAAACCATAATAATGGTTCTTAAGAATATTTCCCGTACATTTAACCTTATTCTCTTTTAGGTGCTCCGTGCATTAATAATCCAATGTCTAAGTTCCTGCACAAAACACCTAATATTAGATAGTATTAATTAAAAAATCATTATATATAAGGTTTTCATAATAATAATAATAATTTATTTATTAATTAATAATTAATAAATTTGATAAAATTATAATATAACTCAAGTATGTACATTTGATAAATAAAGTGTAAATGAAATAATAATTATAAGCCACCCACTTTAATTATCAAAAACATAAGAAGTCACATTAATTATTAAATCATAATAAATTTCATTAAGGAGGTAATATACAAAAATAAAAAACAAAATGACCTCATGTTTATAATGTTGCTCTAATTTTCAAAATAAATTATAATGCACTTCATATGTATTTTCAAGATATATCCACAATTTTAATGCAATATAACATAGAAATGTTAAAACATTAGGGTGAAAGATTTTACAATTTACCCTCAAAAGGGAACATTTACCCCATATTCACAATAACACTTTAATAATTTTGACATAGGGTAAGTGCCATAACAACCCTAAAATTAATGATACCTATAATGTAAACCATATAGAACCAATTTAGGATTTTAGAAATAAAGTATTATTAAACATAAACCCTAAACAAGAAAGTGAGAAATCAATTCATTACAATAATTTAATGTAACTCACTTAAACTGTTTCACCCTTTAAAATAAAATTATTTACGTTAAGAATACAATAGAGTGAAAAATACTAAACTATATTTAAGGATATGAACACTAAAAATTTACATAAAAAATTTCTCACAACCCTAAACAAAATAATATTTATCAAATTATTCACCTTATCATATTTTTAACTTTAGGGTTTTAGGGTACTTTGAGATGAAACAATAAAATTAGAAATAAAGCCAAGTCTTATAAAGACATATAACATTTTATAAAAGAAACCAATTACTTTTTATTTAAAATAAATTACTTAAGCCCCCTTTTCACCTTCAAAAATGATCAAAGATAAGAATATAATAAGTAAAAATACAAAATACATTTAGGGATATGAAAACTTCAAAATTAATATAAAAAATATATCAAAACCCTAAACATAATAATATTCATCAAATTATATATTTACTTTATCATATATATTTTTTTACTTTAGGGCTTCTACGTGTAAAATACAAATTAAGATTAAAAACAATAATTAGTAACCAAAATATAAAATTTCTATCTCATACACAAAATATTCATTTAAATAATTTATTTCAAAGGAGTTAAGATTAACTTTAACTTATACCTTTATTTACACCTACATTCTCAAGGAATAACATAGAGTAACTGGTAGGGGTAGGGTCGGGTAGTTAGGTAGAAAAAGGGATGGGTCAAGAGGTCGAGTGTTCAACTCCCTCTCCCCATTCTTTTTCCTAAAATTGGAAAATAGATAACTACATAGACAAATAATATGTTCATTATTAAATTTGAAAAGTAATTAAAGGAGAGATTACTCCCTGTGTAAAAGGTTGTCTTAACTTCTCACCTGCACATGAAAACAAAAACAAATAAATATCTCCTCCTAATGCTCTCAAAGAAAACAAATAGACTAATTGGTTAGGGGGTAGGAGGGTAGATAGGTAGGAAAAAAGGTCGGCTTGAGAGGTCGAGTGTTCAACTCCCTCTCGCCACCTTTTTTCACTTAATTTATTTTATTCATCATTTTAGAATAATTTCATTTCAAAATGAATATACATTAAATAATTTGAAATTAATAATTAACAACCTAATGTATAAAAATAGAAAATGACAAACATACATGCTTTTTATTCTTTTTAAATTTTTTATCATAGGAAAATTATATAAAACTAAAATTGAAGATCATACTTCCCTGACGTCTTGTCCATCTAGAACTTGAAAATTTTAGTGGCAACAAGATGTTCAGAATGAGGGTCAAGGCAGGGGACATGGCCCACCAATTCCACTTCCCAGAAGACATCATCAGGAATTTGTTCCGTCTCCAGGAGTAGGAGATAAGAAAGGAGAAGTGGTTAGTATATAAAAGGACCTTAGATTTTTTTAATCATTTTGATAGAAAATACAACCCTCTAGGGGATATAAGGGCTTTTGGAAAAAAATAAAATAAACTGATGACACACTTTGAGGAGATCATGGGTGTCCTTAATAAAAAGAAATCTAGAGTGGTCAAGGCCAATCTTGATCAGGCCGGTGTTTTAATAAAGATAATTGTTCCTCTCCCAACTATAGCCCCAGGAGCTTATATTGTGCAACAAAGGGAAGGGTATAGTGTGTTGCAGTCTAGATAGGATGTGGATGATAAGGGTAAGAATTTAGAAGAAAGGTCCTCATCACCTAAGGTGTACAAGATATATAAGAGGCTTGAATCTATGTCTCCAAATGACCCTTCACCTAAGAGGAAAAGAATTGAAGAGACTAACCAATCAAGTGAAGAGGCATACTCACCCTCTCAATCCCCACTTCAAATTGTGAATGAGGAAGAGGTAGCAAAACAACTGGTTCAACTAGGCAGTGTGGGAGATGTTTTTCAAATTAAGGCTGAGTTACAAGAGAGAATGACAAAAAAACCAATTGCCCCTCCTATGGACCTAACAATGGAAAAATTTAAAGGTAAGGAACTTGATCTTTTAATTAAGGAGTCCTGTAGTAGATTCTTATCAGATGATAATTTTTTAAAGTCTAGGGCATTTGTACAATTTTATTGGAGAATGAGCATATCAAATTTTGAAAGGAAATGTGAGATGATAAGAGTAGAACAACTCGATAAAGAGGACTCTTCCATTAGAGAGGAAATAAAGAAATAAATGTTAGACAATTTTGGCAAAATTACCCCTGAAGAGGGAAGAAAACTAATAATGGATGCTGGTGTTCTAATTCTGCCAAAGTGGGATATCGCAAATGCAGTTATATTTAACACAGTAAGGAAAAGAACTGATACTGCCTACAACATAGAAGAGGAGGCTATTGTAGTATCTAAGGGAGTGGTCTTAAGTCATGACCATTCTGCTCTTATAATGTGGTCATTATAGAAGAAAAATAAAACAAAAAGGGACGAGGGAACAAATACTGATCTGGTTGGTGGCTTGATGGTAAGGAGGGTGAGTGAGACCTTAGTAGTGGAGGCCATTGACTTAACTGTACAGGAAGCCATTTTTGCAAAGGCCACGACATTAAAAGACAAACAAGTTATGGATGAACTTAGGATCAAGTGTGAAAAGATAATGGAGTCTTATGATGCTAAGAAGAAAAGAAATAGTGAACTAATGGGAAGGCTTTCACAACTAGGAGACACATCACCTTTGCAATTGGAGATAGGTGATTCTTCCACAAAAATGATTACATCATCCCCTGCACCACCTCCTAACACAAGCCCATAATTTCTACCCCCCACTCCCATGGCTTCTGATGCTTAATTTTAGGAAGCATTACAAGATGAAAAGGCAAAACTCAAGGCCTTAGAGGTAGAAGTGGTAAGATGGTATGAGGAAAAAATTAATGGCACCATTCTGCATCTCCTCAGTACTATTACCAAATTTATTTATTTTAGGATCTCTAATATTTTTGACATTTTAAATTATTTTAAAGAAGATAAGAATAAATAGGAAGATATCCTTAATAAAGGGACTAATATGGAAAATAAAAGGGAGGAAATATACTCACCAGCGAAGGATCAGGATCGGGTGGATGCAATGATGGAGAAAACCTATGATCATACTACAGGTTTATTGGAATTGGCTATTGCTAGTCAGTCTATTCAAAATGAGTCTAGATTCCTTCTCTTGGAGTATTCTAGTAAAATTTTTGATTTGTTCCCATGCATTTTGAAAGGCCTAAAGGAGATCAAAACTTGAGAAGAAACGATGGAGGAATTGGATGCAACCCTCACATCAAAGATCAATAGTATTGTTGTTATTGATGACAATTATCTATTTGGAAAAGTGATTGAGGATATTATAACTGCAAGGATGTATTCTGATTCCTTAGGAAAGATGGACAAACAATTGAAGGCCACGTGTAAGCACCTGATTGAAGAAGAGAAAAAGGTTTCACAGTTTGATTAGCCTAGTGATGTTTTTTTCAATGAGTGGATATCAAGGTTCAGTCAAGAAGCTAGAGGTGTCCAAGTGGGACTAGAATAAACACAAGAATGATGCTCCTGATTGTGCAACTGCCTTATTTTCTATTAGAGGAGAGTTTTGAAAGTAACCTTTTGTCATGTTGTGAAAAAGTAATGTATATCATATTGTAATGTGACATGTGTAGCTTCCCATCTTCTAAATCTTGTTGCAACACTATTCTATAAAGGGTTTCCAAGACTGGGAAGAAGTGTCTGAATTTTCATTTTTGAAAACACTTTTTGTGCCATAGGAGGTCGGTCCATACAGTGTATAGTGACAAAATATCAATGTCTATATTTTTGATTTCAAGCTTTAATGAAGAAAGTTGTTACTCTTTGTCTCTGAGTTATTTTGAAATGTTTTACAGAGCATTATAGTGAATGTACTTTTCTCAAGGAGAGTAATACAAAAAGAATTGCAATAATATTTGTGTCAAAAATCTTGTCTCCTTTTATTACCGTTTTGTTGATTTTATGAATATTTGAGCAAGTATTGAATTTTATTTGCAACTTTTTCATGTTGCATGTCATTTCATTTCTAGTATTGGTTTAAGGAATTGAGTAAAATGCTTCTTTGATTTTATAATATCACAAAACATAATAAAGGGTATTATAATAATATGGTTTTTTGATAACATCTGATATATTTACTTACAAAGTGAGAAAATAGATCATAATCTTCATTATAGGTCCATGACTCTGTGATATTAGAAAATGGATAAGGTACTATTTAGTATTTAAGCAGTCAATAAAATGTTCTAATGTTGTTCATGGTTAAAAAAAAAATCAATTTCAAACCTAATCATTACTTAAAAGAAAGAAAGGCTTAAAGAATGACCATCTCTTATCATTGTGATCAAATAGGTTCATTGTTGGCTATTCTGTGATATACTTTGTATCATTCATTAAAAGAAGTTTTATATGACTAAATCTTCTTTAAAGGGAATTATAAATAAGAAGTTGCAAAGAAAAGTTTCAAATCCTAGGTTTACCTTGGTTTTGCAGAGCCAGAAGTGCAGAAGGAATTATTTTCCTTGTTAGTTAGCCCAAGGTTAGATAAAGTACTCTAAGTATGAGAAATAGTTGATCCCTAGGTTTACTTTGTTTGTTGTCTCTTGGTTATTTAAAATCTATTGAATCAGTAGCCAACTAAAGGATAAATTTGCGGGATCATGTTCCCACAAATAGCTCCCCTCTCTATCTTGACTTCTTCCTTCCTGTCTATTTCTCTCTCTCTAAACAGTCAATGGGATCGAAGGATAAAACCCACAGGATCGTGTTCCCAAAATAGACCCCCTCTCCATCTTCATTTCTTCCTTTATGTCTATTTCTCTCTCTCTAAATAATCGGTGATATCATGGGCTAGACATGCGAGATATCTTGGTAAAATATATAAGCCATAAGGTATTTAATATTCTATGCTGCTAGATAATCTAAAAAATGGTGTTTGTGCGTTTAAGCCTTGACCATGCAGGATTGCGGGTTGACCAGGTGGGATCATTGTCAAGTATATCATTTACTTGTTCTATCATTTTAGGCACGTGCATTATTTTTATTTTTCTAATAGACCTGCATGATTGTGTATACAATCTACAGGATCACTCTCAATTTTTTTCTTTTGTGTTTGTCCAAGCTGATGAGATCGCAAGGATTACCGACGAGAATTTAGATTAATATTTTCAAACATAATTAAATCACTATATTTTGGTGTATTAAAATGAACATTTCATGAACACACAACATTTTCACATTTCAATTTTGGGCTATAAAAAGAACAAAGACTAAAATTGGCAACTATCTCTTACACTTGGTTTTGGTGCAATAAAATCTATAATCAATCTCTACACTTTAATTTGGTGCCTTAAAATAAACTCACATTTCAATTTGGGTACTAAAAAATTGATCAAACAAACACTTTCTTTTGGGCTCTAAAATCAATCAAACACTTCAATTTGGGCATTAAATCACTATCAATCACACATTTCATTTGGTGCCTAAAATTGAACAAATATTTACAAAGTTTTTGGTGTCTTTTGTCTTAGATAGAAAACACTTATCTTAAAAAGGTTTAATTTTTAAATGAATTCTTCTTTCTGTATTTGAAGGAGTGTTTGTCAACACTTCTTGTGAGCTATTGTGTTAGATAAATCCCATTAATCTAAGTGAAACAACTAACCAACTCATATTCATATCCTCTCCCCTCACCTTCATGGATCTTAGGTGAAGAGAAATATTTGGATGGTTAATTTCTTCTAGTGATGCCTCTCTAGAGGGTGTGCTTCCCCTTAAGAGGATGACCTCAAACTGGTAATCCTTTGACTAGTATAGAAATGAGACATGGGATAAATCCCAGAATGTCTCAATCCAACCAAGCTTGGGTGTAGTTTGTGGATGTTAGTTTAGATCAAGAAAATTTTCCTAAGGAGCCAATGTAGTCCATTAGGCTCTTAAGTGAGTCACACATGTAAAAACCAATTGGGTAGATGCCACATAAATACTAAAGGCCATTAACTAGTAGCTACTTGATCTACCCCCAAAAGTGTGATAATCTTTGTGCAAGGAGGATTGTAACCTCCCCAAGACACCCACCATATCATGTCATTATTTAACATTTGGAGTCAACTAATATGATATTGATTGACCCATTACGTGGTCTTCAATGACTGTATTCTGATTAGCTCTTGGGTGTGTGCCTAAGTTTGTGAGAAAAGATTTTCAAAGCTAAGCCAATTGCCTTAGATAGCGAACCAACCGAGAACCTAGAATATAAGGTAGAACTAATTTCACATGTTTTCAGTATTACAAAATAAGTGAAAGCATTTTAAACATACACAAATTTAGATTTTTGCAAACAAATCTTTTTCCAAATCAGTCCAAACTTAGTCTTAATTTCTAGTCCAAAATCACCCTTGCCTCCAAAATTTATAATCGTAGGTTTATAATCACATCCTTACTATCATCCCACATCATTTTCTTTGATCATGTCCTTTTCTTCCCATATCCAAGGCTAGAAGAGTCATTTTGGTCATTCCTCATCCCATTTCCATCTTCTTTGGATTCGTTCCTTCCTCCTATCCTGAGCTTAATCCAAATCTTGGTTTGAGCTTATTGTACATTCATCCTAATCTAAGCTTTAGTGTTTCATTCATCTTCATCCCTCATCCCTATCCAAATCATCAACAAATTTTCATTTCATAATTTTATAATGATGAGTTTTTTTATCCGACATTTTCTTCCACTTTATCCTATTCCAATGATGATGAGATTCTTGTTTATCATGATGAGTACATTGAAAATCTTAGCAATATTTTTCTAAACACCATCCAAAACCCAATCATTACTCTAAACTATCCCATCATTCCTCCATGCATACCCAATAATGCTCCTCATCATACCTTTGACAAGGGAAATCTATTATTGCATTCATCCACACCTCCTTCTTATGTCGTACCCACATATCATTCTAATGCATCATTCCTTCCTGCATATTCTCCCATAGTCATATCCCAACATCCACCTTTCCACAACAACACTAATAGCTACATCCATGATCAAAATCCACCACCTCCTTATCCTCCAACCCATTTTCAAATCCATACTCCTAGTCCTCCAGTTTCTCCAATGCATCACCATAATTACCCTACTATTACTAATCCAATGTCATCCACTCTATCTTACTCATTATCTCCATCTACTCCATCCTATCTTAAACCACGATCTTCCATTTCCTCCTATGTCACCACAAATCCCCTTCCACAATCCATCTACCTCTCTTAATCCACATCATATGGTGTGTCTCAATCCTTCCCCCCTACTCCATTAGCTAGTCAATCTAGTTCACAAGTTACCTCCATGCCTACTTGTATGAACTATCTATCCATTCCATCTCCCACATCTATTTCTACACCATCATTCATTGAACCAAGTTCACAAACCATTATTTCACCACCATATGTGAACTATCTTAGCTTCCCACCATCTACACATGCTAATCCTTTACCTGAACCTCCAACATACAAGTCTCCAATGATTTTCACAAGGAATCCAATAAAAATTACCTCTCTTAAAGTTTATGAGTCATGTCATCTCAATCCCTCATGTGAAACCACTAGTTATGAGACATTTCCATCTCCCACACCTATTATCCTTCTTCCATCTACCCCACTTATTGATCATCTTCCATCTCCTAACATCATTGAATCTATCACATCCATTGACTCCATCCAATTCCCATCCACATCTCTTCTTCCTATAATTATTGAAACCCCATCCAATGAACCTCATGAGTCAACCCTCCTTCCCTCTATCACAATTATATAACTTCCCATCCTTCCATACTCTCCATCTGATGAATCCATCCATACATCCCCCATCACACTTAAGCCCACATGAACAAGATACCCTATAGTACATCAAGAAATACTAATACTAAAAAATAGAATTATCAAGGTAAAGGCTTAAGCCCACATGAACAAGATACCCTATAGTACATCCATGTAAAAGAACATACATGATCTTATGGTCTTGGTTATACATACACAGACAATTCATCCAAAAATGTTGGTACAACTAATGCAAAATTTAAGCATACTTTCAAAACCAATGTTGCATCTTCCCATAATTCCTCCAAAACTTTTAACACCATCCCCCATCCTCCATCATTGTAACCCAAGATAACCTATCACATTCCACCTTCATCCTCTAAATCCATTTTGGGTCCCTATATCCCAAAATCTATCTTCACATATCCTGCATATACCAAATCCATTTTGGGCCCTTATGTACCAAAATCTCATCCCCCATCTTATCCTACTCAATACTTCATCCACCAATCCCATACCCTAATCACCCATCATAAATATCTCACCCCTTATATTCATTATAAGGATCAACACAAGAACATGTCCACAGGCACCATCCCCCATTCTCCTACTATAATTCCATCTATATCTCATCCATCTCATACAACTTCTCCTTCTCCTTCCAATGACCCTCACAATAAATTGGATGCCAAATCATAAATGCATATAAGTAAAGATTTCCATGTCCATTCCAAAAGATATGCTCAAGAAAAGAGAAATCCAAACAATTAATCCACCACATCCCAAATGCTGCGAAGGACCACCAAAGCAAAAGAAAAAATTGTGTGGATCTGAAAGTAAAAATATGAAATGCATCTAAAAGAAATATCCACAATGGCATCCAAAGTTGATAATCCACCAGCTAAGCATTCCTCTCCTCCATCTCCTAAATCTATTTTGGGTCACTACATCCCAAAACTACCAATCATAACTCCTCCATCATATACACTTCCCATGCACTCCTTCCATCCACCTCATAGCATGTGCCAATGTTGGTCTTGAGAACTCTTATCAAGCTCATTTCCCATCATGCTCTTGAAACACTTCCCACCACCATATCCCTTACCCCACATATATCCCCCATCATAACCCTCTCATACATTCCTTTACATAAGTCACTCATACCAAATAATGTTGTGCCAAAATTTATTGATCACTACAAATAGGCTCCCATTAACTTGATTTTTAACTTGATTCTTGAGTCCTCCTATCCATATCCTCCTTATCATTCCATAGATAAACTGCATCCAACAAGTAAAAAAAAATAAAGAAAAAAAGATTCATCCAATGGTGAAAACTTGACAAACAAACACTTTGGACAAGTACCATGATGAAAACTTGGCAAACAAGTGCCATGCATAATCCCTCCATCCACTTCCTCTCGACACTTGGGGGTAATTTATTTTATCATATCCTATCCATCCCTTCCTCTATCTCATACCTACCACATCTTATCCATTTCACCTCCTCCATCCTCCTTTGCATCTTAATAAAACAAAATAAAAGCCACAATGTATACATGCTTTTGGATACCTTTTATGGCATCCATTTCCCCATCACAATTTTCATCCACCTATTCTTTATTCACCCGCCCTTCCTTCTATATAATCCCTCCACCTACCTTTTCCAACCTAATCCACCCATCATATTATCTTCTATCACCCTACCTAATTCACCCATAGTCTTATCTTCCATCCACCTCCCTCATCCACCCGTCATCCTAGCCTCCATCTACCTCCTCATCCATCCATCATCCTAGCCTCCATCCACCTCCCTCATCCACCCATTATCCTAGCTCCCATCTACCTCCCTCATCTTCTTGTTTGCATATCTCTCATCCTATCGTACCCCTCCTAATACCTCCTCATGCATGACCTATCTTGAGTAGGGGAATCTTATTCCTTGGTGATGTATTCCTTGGAGACCCTATCACATCCATCCTCCCATCTCCTCATCCTTGTTCTAGTTTCATCTTGTCATCCATCCTTTCATCCCCTAGTCCTTATCTCCCTTTCATCCCTTCATCCATAATCCTTCCCTCCACCACTCCTTGTTTATCAATGCTTCCACCCTCAAATACCCCCATTATCTCCTCCATCTTTCCATTACTTGGAGCTTCCCTTGTCATTGGCATCTAGCTCTAGGCTACCCCCATGCATCCAAAGTAATGCTCCTAGAAATATATCATCAAATTTGAATCCTACCCATCTCCTCTATCTATCCAAAATTGAACATCACTCAACCCATCCAATCACATCCTTAGTCTTGTTCCCATCCTTGATCGTAATCCAATCATCATCATTGGAATGCATCGTTTCCAATCCTTATGTTTTTTTTAGGCATATCATTCCCACAACACCTTATCCAGCATTAGTCCATATTTGTTCTCCATCTCAATTGGGGTAACATTGTGCACATATTTTTTATCATCATATTCATCTCTAAGCCCTTGTGCATCTTGTAAATTATATTTTGTGCATAGAGTTAGTCATGTCTCCACCTAGAGTCATTTGTACATATGTGTATTTAGTCTCATCCTTTGTGTTAGTCATTCCCTATTTCATCACAACCTTTATCCCTATCTAGTGAGTGTCTTTAGTAATCATCCCATGGTCCCTTTGAGGTTCAAGTGTCTTGCTTGTCTCTTGTCATATGAAACTTAGTTTATCAATATATCATTAGTCTTTGCAATATGTATCCTTCCTCATATTAGACCAATAAAATCAATCATCATCCATCATCCTTCCTATGGAAAAAGGTTTGCAAGATACTTTTATTTATTTGGTACTTTTGGATCCTTATTTATATTTTATCTTGAGCTTAATTTTTCACCTCCTCATGGTCACCATGATCCTTTATATCATGGTGTGTTGTGAATTGTGTAACTTGGGAAAGGCTTTGATATTTTTATTTTTGTGTGTCTTTGTTTAGATGCATCCCTTGCATTTCCAACATACAATCCCTGTGGTCACATGGTGCACTTGTGACATGTCTCTTGCTTGTGGGTTTTTCTAGAATCATATCCACCTTAGTCCTTTGTGGCTTTGTGTGATGTTGGTTTAATCCTTTTTTTATGTTGATTCAGTCACATGAAATTTGTATGACAAGGGCCTTGAGTTCCTAGTAACCTTGGTAGGTCTTGGATTGTGCTAAATCAAAATAAGTTCTCACTACATGACATCTCCCATTTGGGAGGTGCCAGCTCAAGCTTCTTAACTCTCCATTCGCTCATCACTCGCTTATCCTACATGAATCCTTTCATCTATTTTAAGAGTACACTCATGTTCTCTTCAACCCACTTGTCCTCTTGAGGGGTCATCCTCATTTTCATCTCCTATAATCCTTCCTCCTAGTTACTCTTCTGATTGATTGTGGCACCTTTTCTAATTCTGGCATTTTCTTTCTAGCTCCATGTCTTATTTTTACTTGAAATAATACTACTATGTAACACCATCTCAAAGAGGGGAAAAATGTAGACATCTATTTGATTAATGATTTTAGTTAATTTTAGTCATCTTACTTGCATTATTAATTAAATAATCATGCATTATTTAATTGATTAATGTTAGCCTTTTATCTAAACTAATTTAATAAATTATCTATAGTCCAATGGAACCCCGTAACTATTTAATTAATTAAATCCCCTTCCTTTATTAATTTAAATAAATATATTTATCTATTTAAATTAATTTATAAATCCCTTTCCTCCCAATTGGAATTAAATAATACATTTAATTCAAATTTTAGCACACGGCTCCTAACTTAAACCCCTAATCTAACCACCCTTTTGTAATCATCCAAAAATGGTCATCTAGATTATTAGCCCCTTTTGCTAAATCATCAATTGCTTATTCTTGATCAAATCCTAGTTCTATCATTTATTTGATTATTTTCTATGGGCTAACCATTTTATCCTAAAGTCTTTATTTAATTAAAAGGAGTTTCCTCCTCTTTTAATTATATAAAAAGCCCCCCACTTTTCCTCTTATCCTAAGTTGCACAAATAAAGCATTATTCCTATTTTATAAAAAGGGAAAAAACACTTTTTGTCTCATATGGGCACAAAAGTCAACTCTTATTTTCTCATTGGAGGATACTTGTGCACATGGATTGCTCCTCTTTGATGCTCCACCGTTGATTAAATATTTTGCCCCTTAATCTCCATGGTCCATTCTTTCTCATTTCTTATAAAAGGAGAGCTCTCTTCTTCATTCTAGATCCCCAACTTTTTATGTTAATGTTATGCTGCAGGTTTTCTAGGTCACTTTGGAGCTTTTGAAGATTTGGAGCATTCTTGGCTTTTTATCTACATGTTATTCTAGTTTCATTTATCATGGCATTCATAGCTTCATATTTAGCTTAGTTTCCTTTGTGCTTTAGATTAATTCATCTAGCTTAATTAGGAGGCTTTGTAATACTTGCATATTTCCTTTCATAGCATAGCTTGCATTTCCATTTCTAGCATAGTTGCATTTCATTTGCATTTTCATTTGATTCTTGGGGATATTGGCATTCTTGCCCTTGTCTTCATTTGAATCTCCCATTGCATGGTTTACTAGCAAGGTTATTGGCTTAATAGCTCTAGCTGAGAGCATTCTTAACACCCTTGCACTCCATGCCTAGGGAGCTCTAAATCGATTTCTCAAGGTTTCCAATCCATGGATTCTCTTGGAAGCAATGATTTAGAGAAGCGCACAACTTAGTGTGTACATTTTTAGCGCCCACCGTGGGGCAGAACAACTCTATTTTGTCCTACTTTTTCTGCTTTTCTGCACTTTTTTTCATCAATTTTTAGCTTACTATTTTTGGCAATTTTACAGTTTTCTGGAAAATTATCGGGTGATACTTTGCTAGTATCGCGCGATAGTTTCTGATATATTGGTGTGATACTTTACTAGTTAAAGTATTGCTTGGCTATTATAGATTATATCGCACTATTTGTAACATATTATCACTTGGTATAAGATGAAGTATTGCCCATAAATATATTATCACCTGAGTATACTGTAAAGTATCGCGTGATATTTCTGGTGACTATACTATCACCTGTGCCTAAAAGTGGTTTTTTTTAGCTCTTTTTGTTTTTTTTGAAAATTTTAGCATGATATATCATTGGAAAGCTCTTTCCAAGCCTAATCCAACCATGTTGGTTTCATTTTCAAATTTTACCATTTGATGAGCTATTTTACTTGCAGATTATCTGATTTTTGATGTGCTAACCATTATGGGGGCTAACAAGTTGTGCTTGTAGGTGCCTCTTGCTTGAATATTTTTCCAAAAGAATGCATGTCAAAGAGGGCTACTAATGGTTTTTGCAGGGCTGCCCTAAGCATAAAAACCAAATCAAGTGCTTGTTTAATAGCTTTCTTTTTAAGTGCGGCATATACTAGTTGTTTCATTTATTAAGCACTTAATATCTTGTGGAAGGAATTTTGAGGTGGTAGGAGAAGTATGCTCTTCACCCTTGTGGTGAACCAAAAAATCTTGACCCATCTTGGGATTTTGGAAGCAAGAGAGTAATTGAACTCTTCTTGGTGTGTTTGGGAGAAATTCTTGAGATAGGGGAGTATGCTCTTCACCCTTGTGGTGAACCAAAAACCTTGAACCTCAAGAGTTAATCCATTCTTTGTTTAGTATAGAATCATTTAGTGGACCTACTCTTGAGCAATCAAGAGGAAAGACCCAAGTGGGGACAAGCCAATACTGAGCTATTCCAACCCACTATAATCTCAATGCTATCAAGGACACAAAACCTTGGTAGACATAGCACTTGTCTTCGCTTGATGTGAGTACTTGTGAGATTTTGTCCATGAGGAAAATGTTGAGCAAGAATGCTTAAGGTACTCTTGAGGCTGCGAGGTCCTAGTCCTTCATGAGGAGCAAGAGGGGTGCTATGAATGGAAGCCCTTACTAAGAACCATAGTTAGAAGCCACCCTATTTTTCCACTTAGCTTCTTGGTGCAAGGATTGATCCTAGTGGAATAACCCAAATCACCCCAAGATTACTCACCATATGTGTTCCTTTGGTTGTGTCTTTGGCACTTCCATGACAAAGCCAATATCTATTGTGGGCAACCACTTTGTGTGAGGCAATGGAGCATCAAGTTGTAGGCCAAGTTATTAAGTATTGAGCCTTGTCTTTTTAGGCTAGAAATTGCTTGAAGTGTTCTCGTTGTGCTATACCTATGTAAACATTCATGCATACTCAATATCTCGATAGCATTCATAGGGTTTTTCAGTTTTGATATCACAATTGTTTGTCTTGGCAAGGTTGCTTTTGCCCTTGTTTCAAGTGTTTGAAGACATGTTTGATCCCATACTATTTGCAAACCTGTCAATTTACTATTGTCATTGTGATTGAAATCAAAAAAATTAACCCTGAAACTGAAAATTTTGAACAAACAGTCCCAAAAACTAAGATTTTGCACTTCATTGGTCAAAGAGTCGTACAATTCTACAATAGTATCGCACCTTGTGGAGAGAAATATCATGCGATAGTTTTCCCCTGTTGGAATATCACCCCGCCTACCTGGAAAGTATCACCCGGGCTTATTGGAAACCATCACCTGGCTTAAGATGAGGTATCGCCTCGCTATAAACTATCACCTTTCTTGCTTGGAAAGTATCACCCTGAGTCATTTTGCTGTCCTGTCATTGTTGCAATTCAGAGCTGTTACACTTGCATTTTAACCTACTAGAGAGTGTCTTTTTCTATTCTTATCTAAAGCTGGTTTGTTACCTACATGCTTAGGATTATTCTAGACTAAAACAAATGAGTTAAAACTATTGGGTTTTGAGCCTAACAAATGCTACTCTTGATCACTTGTCACATTATGGTTACCTCTATAGCTACTTGCTAATCAAGCTTCTTGCTCACATCTAGGCTTGTGTCAACTGATTGCTGTAAGTTCTTGAGCACTTCGACCAGCCATCTCTATTATTCTATCTCAACAAGTGATCATCATTGGATTTTTCTTATCTCAACATCTAAGAAACTTTGTCTCATTTTATTGGTTGAACAACTTTCTTTTTCATGCCGATTACAACTTGGTCTCAATTTGAATAAGGGAGTCATCCTTCATTCAATTATACATAGTTACCTTCTCCCACTAGACACTCACAAGTGCCTATTAGCAACACTAGTTCTAGTTCTGAGGATTCTAAGGCTACCCCATGGTACAAAGGAGGTTTCCTCTTTTTTGCATTTAAGTCTTCCAAAAACACAGACAGTGTCTCATTCACTCTCACTGAACAAGAAAAATTCCACCATTTGCAAGATCACTTTGAGCATAAGGACAACCAAGCACGCTTAGACAAAGAACACAACCAAACCATAATGGATGCTGCTAGGCACATGGATATGAGAGGCATGTCTCATGAGCAACCTGAGATTAGTGGTTATGAGCATAGACCACTTTTTGGTACTAATGGAAACTATGGCAACAACACGCCACCTAGATCTCCTCTGAGATGAACTTTTTCTGTACCTTCTTCACCTCCTAGACCACCTCCCTCTCACCATGAGGAAGATGCCGTTGATGATATTTCTAGTGAGGATCTTATTGAATTTGAACAAGATGAAGTCTCCCAATGAAAGATGCTTAAGCTTTTAGAGCGCAATGGCAACCAATATTTCCAATATATGACTTCTAGAGGATACAAGCTTCCTCCTGGCTATGATGTCAGACAAATTGTCCAACAAAGAGTACCAACTAAATTGGAAGTCCTTTAGGAAGAACTACGTTGAACAAATCAATGCCTTACCCAAATGGAAATAGAAAGAGAGCCTCCAAAGGTCTCTTTTGTAGAATCAATTTGTGCTCTTCCTTTCGATAAAAGTCTATACATGGTCCCGTTTCCTAGGGATATTGAGGTTCCCAAGTATGACAAGTATGATGGAAATGGTGATCCCCATGACCATGTGCACCACTTTTACGCTCTTAGCATGGACTTCCTTCATGAAGACACATTTTTGCTATGATTATTCCCTTGAAGCTTAAGAGGACAAGCTTTAGAATGGTTTGCAAAGTTGACACCTCCTTTGAAGACTTTTGATGAGTTCGCTATGTGCTTCACACAACACTATTCATATAATATCCAACAACCTATCACCATGATAGATCTTGGTGCTTTGAGACAAAACCAAGGAGAGTTATTTGCTACTTATTTGCAATGTTGGAGGTCATTGTATTCTTGATATCCTTGTCAGCTACCCGAAAGGGAAAAGATTGATATTTTTGTCAACACTCTTGTGCCTGAGCTATATTATGATCTAAGGAAGCAACTATTCTCCTCTTTCAATGAAATGGTTGAAAGTGCATATCGGATTGAGGATGTGGCCATCAGAAAGGGGGATATTGTTATTAATAAAGATACTAGAGGCAATGGAAAGGACAAGAAAAAACCCTAGAATAGGAATAAGTATGTTGTCAATGATGGGGTTGTAGATGTCCCTAAAGATAAAGAGCCTGCTTTCAACCTTTCTCATGCCATCTACTAAGAAAAACAACAAGAAGCTGCCAACGCTCACAATGCTCCTAAGCCTCAGAATGTAGACAAACCTAAGAAGCAATTATGATGAGGAGTCTATACCCCATTAGCTGAACCATATGATGAGATTCTTAAGACTTTGGTTGCCAATAATTATCTTATGCTTCCTAAGAAAACTCGTCCCTATGATCTTCTAGTTAAGCCTAATTGGTGGAGAGAGGATCATTACTACCACTATCACAAAAACAAGGGACATAAGACTGATAATTGTTTCACACTTAAAGATGCTATACAAGATCTCATTGATGACAACACAATTCTCATAGATGGCTTAGTTAAAAATTGTGATCACACAGCTTTCAAAGACCCTCTACCTAAGTATGACAAAGGTGAAACCTCTCAAGCACATAAGAAGAATCATGATGCTAAGATCAACTATACATATACTTTTGATTCACCTATGATTAACATGGTAGAGCCCATTGAGAGTGCTCTTATGATGAGATCTCAAGATGATAATAAAGCTAATCATGGTATGCCAAAGTTGGTCTTGCAAACACGTGGTAGTTCATCTTCCCGAAGTGAAACATTGAATGTTGTTACTAGAAGGAAAGCTAAATTGGTTCTTAAAACTGTGCCTGATCCTAAACAAGCCTCATCTTCCAAACCAATAGTTCCTTTAGCTTTGTCTAGCTATGATCTTGTCCATCAATTGCAACAGATACTTGCACATATTTCTAATTTTGAATTGCTTGAGCTATCCCCTTTGCACAAGGAGATCCTTGAAAAGGCTTTGCGTACAGCTAATGTCCCTAATGACATTGACCTAGATTGGTTCCAAGCTATGGTCAACCACATCTCATCACCTCATTATCTATCCTTTTCTATAGAAGATGATGTATCTCTTAGCCACCCTCACAATCTTGCCTTACACATTGAAGTTATGGTCTACCATTCCTGAGTCCGTCGAGTCCTGATAGATAATGGTGCAGGGTTAAACATTGTTTCTTTCAATGTGGTGCAACAGTTGGGTTTATCAGAATTTTCTATAGATCCTAAATAGAAAATTACTATAAAGGCATATGATGAAGTTGAAAGATCTTCCAAAGGTCTTGTCACGCTACTTGTTTGAGTGGGCCCTATCATGAAAGAAATTATGTTCCAAGTATTGGACATCCCACTTGCTTATAACATTCTTTTGGGTCATCCTTGGATCCATGACATGCAAGCTGTGCCTTCTACATACCATCAGTGTGTCAAATTCCCACATAACGAAGTTGAAATTGTGATTCCCAGGGATCATTCTATTGCTATTAATACTCTGGCTACTGCTGAAATGTTTGTTCCTCACAAAAAACCCTCTAATGATCCTACTGCATCCCTAGTTGCCACTAAGAAAACTTTTAAGATGATGAGCCTTGGTATGGGTGAATACATGCTGGACTCTATTGCTACTATGCCTACTTATCCTAGATCATATGGGAGACCTTCTAATAAGATGAAGCCTTTTGCTTCTACCATGATAATTTTTGGTAATTTTGTTCAAGCATCCATACCCCTAGAGGAAGAAAGAGAAGAACAAGCTATTAGAGAATGGATCTATAGAGATGAAGAAGATAGTACCACTATTGCTACTCCCATTTCTCCTAAGCGCTATGGTAAAGGCTATAAATTTTTGCAGAAAATGGGCTATCAAGGTCAAGGACCTATAAATGATAATGGACATGCCCTAGTTGAGCCTTTGAGTCATACTAATGGCTGACCCTCTAAGATTATAATAGGTCTAGGATATGGTGCCGATGATGACCTCCCTACATGTTCTAGAAATGCTCCCATAATTAGTGATTCAGACATAGATACAGATGAGTCACCACTGCACACTATGGCTCAAATGGGAGACAAACTTCCTTCTACTTCACTCCTTTGGGGAGAAGAACACATACCTATTGAGGACATAGCTGAAGCTACTACACCTAGAAGCTGGCAACATAGGAATATTTTGTGGTTAATGAAAAGAGGAGATCTCACAAATAATGACACTGAAGCCTCTACTTCTAAAGGTCCTAAACCTTCTTGGTGCAAGCATCCCAATAGAAGTGTAACAATAGATTCAAATGAATATGAATGGGATACTCTCTCTGATGGATCTTCCATAGTGGATATGGAAGTGGATGTGGTTCATACTTATGGTGACCAACCCGATGTAGTTGATGAGTCTTGCATAGGGTCTGATGAGTGTAATCCATGTATTACTTTAGTGGACCACGTTGGTCCTTCTATGAAAAGTCTAGATCTTAACACTTTCAGAGCTTACCCTATAGGCTCGACCTCTCTTGTTACCAGAGATGACATCTCTTGCATAAATTCTATTGAACTAGTCACTTCATTTCATCTCACAAAATAAGATCTCATAGCTTGGTCCACCCAGGATCAACATGCCATTGAACTTGTTACTTCTTCCACCAGTGAACTAGCAACAAAAAGGACTGAATCAGAAATCAAGTATCTCAATCATCAAATCAAAAGAAAAGAGCAATGGTTAGATGGTGAAAACCACATTGTGGCAGTATTCAAACCTAAAAAAAGTAAAAATAAAGACCTGCTCAAAAATGATGATTATCAAATAAAATATGACAAGCTGATTCTTTACAAGCACATGGTGAACTTATCTGAAAATAAAGTTGCTAATGTCATGGTTACTTTGACATCCATTTTACAATTGAAAAAGCATAAATCACACTTAAAGTTCCTGGTGGAAGAATTACACTATCTTGCTGATAGTCCTTACACTGCCATCATATTTTCCTATCTCCAAGATCATGTTATTCCTAAAAATCTAACATGCAATATGAAGCGCCATCTCATCCATCATGCCTCACACTTTATCCTGATCTTTGGTGACTTGTATAGGAAGGGTCTAGATGAAACTCTCCTTAAGTGTCTAGAAATAGAGGAGTCAGACAAAGTGCTAGCTGAATTTTGTGATGGTATATGTAGATCACACTTTAATGATCCCACGCTAGCTTGGAAATTGCCTAGGACTGGTTCCTATTGGTCAGGGCCTTGTATTATCACAACAAAATTTGGGTTTGAGGCCTATCAACTATCTATGCCAGAGGGAGAAGAGCTTACTAGGCCTACCAATTATCTACATCTAAAGAAGTACTATGTTTGAAGTTCTGGAGCTCTTTGTACATATTTTTATTGATCCTGAAAAAATTACAAAAAAAAATTCATATATGATGCTGAAAAAATCCTAAAAAGCATAAAAAGTATTAAAAAAAAAGCATCCTAGTGAAAACCTAGCAATAGGCACTTTGATGTCTCACCAAAAAAATAAAAAAATTCAAAAAATTCAAAAAAAGAATAGAAAATGTGCCTTGTTGAAAACCTAGAAATAGGCGCCTTGGCAGCAAAAATATAAAAAAATTATAAAAAGTCCTGAAAAAATCTTCCAAGTGGTGAAAACCTAGAAACAGGCACTGCTTGAGACCTTTGCACCTATGTCTATCAGTCTTGCATGGCACTCCTTCACTCCACTTCTCACTTTGCCTCGCCTAGCCTGGAATTGACTCTTGTCTTAGTCTAGGGGGCATCCGTTGTTCTAGCTTATCTTGGATCTCTTTGTGCATTCGGGTTTCTTGGGCCTCTTGGTTCCAATGATGTTTTTCAACACTTTCCTAGCATCGAGTTTTTTTTCAACACTTATCAGATATTTATCTGAAGCTTGAATGATGCAATATTTCTCACTAGCAGATGTGATACTCAAAGTTTGACTCTATGACCTACACACACACACTTAAACACTTGACTTACTGAAATTTGCTTGACTTTATTTTTTTGTGTGCTGTCTATGATGATTTCTTTGTTGAGTGTTCTCTCCCTAATAGTTTTCAATGATTCCAAGCTAGAAGATTGGGCCATGAGGACATGTTTTATTTTCTTTCTACTTGTGGGTATATTTTGTTAGTCCTTAGTGTCATTAGCATTTATGCTTGTTCCACTTGACTCTAGGATTTACAAGGTATTATCCTTGACTATTTCCACGAGTGCATGCTTATAGTCATCTTGACTTTCTTATGTCTCGATGCAAGCATAATCTTGCTATATCAAACTTAGGGAACCTCACTACACTAGTCATCTTGACTTATATGTCTTTGATGCCTAGGTGGGATTTCCACATTTCTATCTGATATAGATCATATTCATATACCCATAGTTATATTAGTGTGTATTGTATGATCTTGCGATGCTACCAATAATGCTCGATGATGAATATTAGAGTCTAATAGCTTTGTGACCTTGCAAGTAAAACACTTTTCATAATAGTTTGCATTTTTTAGGTTCATGTTAGTTAGTTTTTCATCTTGCATATGGAGAGAGCTCTCCTTTCATCTTTCATGGACTTATTAGTCAAACTATGCTCACCTTTCACTTCTTCTTGATCATGTCTTTCACTTCTTGTCTTTCATATCATGTCATTTTCTGTTCATTTCAGGATCGAAACCTAAATTTGAGTTCACCTTGACTGTCCAAATCACATTTCACCCTCTTCTGTGTAGTTGGCTGACCATTTGAGGCCCAATCCTTTGATCTTTGCTGGGGCATCTTCATTTCTTCATCTCCATCTCTCTCACCCTTCTAGTCTTTCATTCATAAGGTCTTGACTGGGGCATATCTTCATTGCTTGATGGTTATCCTATCATCTTTCATCTTTGATTATGATTTCTAGTGATTTGATCATGTTGCTCTTGCTTTTGCCTTCCCTCTACCTAATTTTGCTTTCCATCCTGAGGGGGCAGACACATCATATCTTATTGGCTATTCTCCAGAGCATATGCTTGACCATTCCATTTTCTTTGATCGATCTATCTTTGCACTTAACAAGTTAGTTCTCATCTCAAGTTTTGATATTGTCCATCTCTTTCCTAAGTGTTCAGTACTGTTGCTACCAGGCTGACCACGCAGGATTTGCTATCTCTCTGCACTTCATACTTTTGAGTCAGACCGCTATCTATTGCTTTCTTGGCTGATCTATTATTTGACATAATGTGTTCCTAGATTGATCACACATTAGTCAAAGAGGGGAAAATGTAATCAGCCAAAAATGGTCATCTAGATTATTAGCCCCTTTTGCTAAATCATCAATTGCTTATTCTTGATCAAATCCTAGTTCTATCATTTATTCGATTATTTTCTATAGGCTAACCATTTTATCCTAAAGTCTTTATTTAATTAAAAGGAGTTTCCTCCTCTTTTAATTAAATAAAAAGCCCCCATTTTTCCTCTTATCCTAAGTTGCACAAATAAAGCATTATTCCTATTTTATAAAAAGGGAAAATGCACTTTTTGTCTCATATGGGCACAAAAGTCAACTCTTATTTTCTCATTAGAGGATACTTGTGCACATGGATTTCTCCTCTTTGATGATTCACCATTGATTAAATCTTTTGCCTCTTAATCTCCATGGTCCATTCCTTCTCATTTCTTATAGAAGGAGAGCTCTCTTCTTCATTCTAGAGCCCCAACTTTTTATGTTAATGTTATGCTACAGGTTTTCTAGGTCACTTTGGAGCTTTTGAAGATTTGGAGCATTCTTGGCTTTTTCATCTACATGTTATTCTAGTTTCATTTATCATGGCATTCATAGCTTCATATTTAGCTTAGTTTCCTTTGTGCTTTAGATTAATTCATCTAGCTTAATTAGGAGGCTTTGTAATACTTGCATATTTCCTTTCATAGCATAGCTTTCATTTCCATTTCTAGCATAGTTGCATTGCATTTTCATTTCCATTTGATTCTTGGGGATATTGGCATTCTTTCCCTTGTCTTCATTTGAATCTCCCATTGCATGGTTTACTAGCAAGGTTATTGGTTTAATAGCTCTAGCTAAAATCATTCTTAACACCCTTGCACTCCATGCCTAGGGAGCTCAAATTGATTTCTCAAGGTTTCCAATCCATGGATTCTCTTGGAAGCAATGATTTAGAGAAGTGCACATCTTAGTGTGTACACCTTTAACCAGCTAACCTAAGATTCTAACACAACCCAACCCATTCACACATACTAATCCCTCCTTAATTTGGTTAATCATACTTAACTAACTAACTAACTAATTAATCCTCTATTCATTCTCTCTCCTACCATCACATCCTCCTAAATTTCTCACTTACCCACTAATTAATCCTAATATCGGACCTAATCACTCTCTAATCATTTGCACAATCCTAATCAAATGGATTATCAAACCCAAGTCAACTCTCTTATCACATCAATTTCAATCCCCAACCACATGTATAAGAACCCACATGGGTCTCTTACACACTTGTCCCCTCTAATTTATTTTTTAATTCCTTTCTCACATCTCCCCAATCCTCTTCATAGTATCCAAAACCTTTTCACACTCCCCAAAATGATCACATTCCCCAATCCTACTCCAACCCTTAATGTCCTCTCAAATCCTCTCTCATTGTGACACTTGTCATAGTGCTATGCATTTGAGAAAGCATAATCCACATTCTCTCTCTTGAATGCATCTTGATCCTTCCTCATATTTTCATCTCAACCATACATTCAACCCTCCTCTTGCCTATAAATTAAAGACCCTTTTCCTTCATTATCATCCACCTTTTATACATTTTTATCATGTCATTTTCCCTCCAAATCCACCATTTGAAGAAAATTCAACATGCCCTTTTAGAAAAAAACCTATGAATCATTGCCTTATAATGCCAAAATCACTCTAAATCCTTGAAGATTAAGCATACTTTGAAAACACATCCAATCTATTGGAAAAATCAAAACATCAAGAAGTCTCTGTGGGGTGTTCACTTCGGGTTTCATTCTCATTTCATTTTCTTTCTTTTGTCTAATCATATAATTTTTTTTGAGCTTGCTTCTTGATTTTTTATCTTGTCTTTATATTCCCAACACACATTTTCATTGCACACACCTACAGAGGATTCTATTATTTGAGATATGTTGAACATAAAAATCCCCACCTTTTCTATAGCTTAAAATTGTCCATGTACTTTGTCACCTAATACTTTTCCTACTATGCTCAACTATCATGCATAGATACTAGAATTTTCTTCCAACAGTGGATATGCTAACATAATTCAAAGTGGAGTTAGCTTTAGTCAACAAAAAAAGGGATGAAAACATGGTTCCCCTTCCAAACTCAAGACCATCAGCCACCTCACCAACTACAACTTATACCTAATTTTTCTCGTGTTACTTTTCCTTCTTTGCTCAACTACCATGTAGGGATGCCATCATTTTCTGCCAACAGTGTAAATTCCACCACAATTTATAGTGGAGCTAGCAGTAGTCAACAAATAGCTAGGGATGATAACATGGTTCCCCTTGTAGCCTCAAGGACATCACCTAGCTCACTAACTACTTTTTATCCTTGGTTTAACTGTGTTAGGAATAACAGTCCACAATAAAACTAAGAGGGAGGTGAATCAGTTGTATGATAGATTATTAAAATTTAAACTTTGAATAATAGAAATATCAAATCCAATGAACACAATGAATGCCAACATAACAATGCAATATTTTGGTGTCAAGGAAACCCTATTAAAGGTAAAAACCCTGGTGGTAATTAACACCCACAAATGATGTACTGAGAGTATAGTATCCTTATTAGAAGATCTAGCCCTATTAGGAGCTTATTAAAACATTAAAGTACACAATCCTTATTAGAGGATAGACCCTATTAGGAGTCAAGAAAAAAGGGTGGGCTCACTTCCCAAACAAGGTTAACTCCACCTTCAAAACTCACTGTTCACAACACAAGTGTATATGAAGAAATACACAATCTTTTGAACTATTTAACAACAACTATCTTTTCTTGATCAGTTCCAATGAAGTACACTAGTAATCCTCTACTCTCCATCTAGTAGACACAAGCTCATATCTTTCACAATCTCCTTTACATCACATAGATTCTCAACATGTCTTTTCCAAAGAAAAGATCTTACATATATACCCTATTACATTCTACATGATCAGGTTAGTCGGTTAGGCTTTCCTAATATACAAAAAATTACATAAACCCTTGATAAGATACACATGGTACCTAAAACAATTATTTAATGATTACATTACTAAAATTAAGGACTAACATCCTTAATTTACATTCACCATCCAGAATGCACACTACATCTCTAAAGTCAGCTCCCAAATAAGTCTTCTCCATATCACATGCCATAGCTGACATCATCCAATATTCTGTACCTTGAGATGACCAATGATCATTCTACAATAGCTTGTTTGTTAGCTCTTAAGCTCGCCATACACCGAATCCATACCTCTGTAAGATATACCAAGAACACAGAGACTCACTCTGTCAACTTCCACTATCACTGTTCAGTAACCAATCTTCCCCAAAACATATGTAACTCATCTAATATGCAACATTACATGATGCAATATTGGATATAACATCACAACATCTTCCTGTACTCTCATCCGACTTTGCACATCCTAAAATATCCATACATTGTAGTAACCAACTTGTTCTCTTCATAGAAACATATGTTGACATAAGTGAAAAAATACTAATGACAACAACAACAACAACAACACCAACATCACTTAACATAGTGATTAAACATATTAAATATATCAACCATCTCCCCAATGCATTGACAATATCCAACAATCTCCCCCTTTGGCATTGATGTGAACATATAGGAAAATCCATTAACCCAAATATATACCAAACCAAAGTTTTGTAACCAAACAATACTCTCATAGTAAACCTCCATACAATAGGGATTTTCTCATAGAAACACTCCCCCTTTGACAAAAATGGTGAAGGGTGCCATAAGTCATCAACTCTTCTTCAAAAATTTCTTCAATGATCACTCCCCCTGAGGATTAGATCCATACACCAAGTCCAGAATGTGATAAGGCTCTAAAAACCTCTGGACTGATGCATCCCTACATCATTTAATTCTGACTAGGATGGGCTTGAACCCCAAGCATACCTCTGAGATATTTAAAGGTATCTTTTGGTAACGGCTTTGTAAAGATGACTGCAATTTGTTCTTTTGTACTAATATAATCCAACTTTATTTCCTTCTCTACCACCTTGTCTCTCAGGAAGTGATACTTGATATAAATATGTTTAGTTTTAGAGTGCATCATCAAATTCTTTGAGATAGTCACTGTACTAGTGTTATCACAATGGATAACCACTGGTTCATCAAAATTTATTCCAATATCCTTCAACATTTGTTTCATCCAAATAATTTGAGTGTAATTAATAGCAGCAAAAACATACTCTGATTCAACAGTAGATTGAGCTATACAATCTTTCTTCTTACTTAGCCATGAAATTAACTTTTTCCTAAGGAAAAATGCACCACCACTAGTACTCTTGCTGTAATCAATTTTTCCTACCCAATCAGCATCAGTATAAGCATGAACTTCAAAGCTATCATTTATATCATACCATAAGCCATAGTCTATTATTCCTTTTAGATATTTCAATATCCTTTTCACAGTAGCTAGGTGTGTCTCTTTAGGTTCTGCTTGATATCTAGCCACAATCCCCAAAACATTAGCAATATCCTATCTAGTGTAAGTCAAATATTGTAACCCTCTAACCATTGATTTGTACTTGGGTGTACCAATTGGTTTACAGTCTTCCATTCCAAACTTTTTCAACATTTCTTTAAGATATTTAGTTTGAGAAATAAAAATACTATTCTTACTCTGATTTATTTGCAGTCCAAGAAAGAATTTCATTTCACCTATCATGGACATCTCAAATTCATTTTCCATCTCTTTAGAAAATTTCTCACATAGATCATCATTGCCTCCAAAGATCATATCATCAACAAAGACTTTTATTATCAAAACTCCATCTTCACTAATTCTTAAATATAAATTACTGTCAACATTACCTTTTCTAAATCCAAGCCGAAGTAGGTATTTGTCTAACATTGCATACCAAGCCCTTGGAGCTTTAGCCCATACAAAACGTTCTTCAAGTTGCATACCATGTCTCCATCTTCACATAAAGGAAATCCATCAAGTTGTTCAATATACACTTCTTCTTCAAGATACCCATTCAAGAATGGATATTTCACATCCATTTGATACACCTTGAAGTTCTTATGTGCAACATAAGCAAAGAATAATTTCACAACTTCCATTCTAGAAACATGAGCAAATGTCTCTTCAAAATCTATTCCTTCTTGTTGTGAATAACCTTTACATACCAATCTTGCTTTGTTTCTAACTACAACTCCTTCTTCATTCATTTTGTTTCTGAAAACCCATTTAGTTCCTATTACATTTTTGTTCTTAGGTCTAGGAACCAATTCCCAAGTGTTATTATTCTTTATCTAATCTAATTCTTCCTTCATAAAATTTATCCAAGATTCATCTCTACAAGATTCATCTGTAGTCTTTGGTTCTGTCATACCTCGCAAGGGAATAATGGAAGAGAACAAAGATTCTCTTAAAAAAGAAAACCTATGTAATGAACTATGAAAATTTTCAAACTTTAAAAGATTTACATGCATAATAACATAAAAAAAATTTAGCTTAGATTCCTCCCATGGTTCCCTACTAGGATACTAACCATCCATTTAAGTTTCATTAAATTACTAACAAATTTGAATAGCTTTAAACCAACTCTATCATAACATTTGAAGATCTTAAGAAGGAATATATAAATGCTATCCTTTAAATGTTTAACTTAACATTTAAGATCCATCTATATTCTCAAAGTATTCCTTTATGAACAATATAACATTTAAAGCATTAATCCCATATAAATGATTCATCTAAGAATTTGAGTAAATATATGAAACCATCCCATTTGAATTTCTATCCTTTCTTAATCAACAATAATACAACATTACATCTTACTTTGAAAATGTACTAAAGTCTTTTTCTTTTCAACAAACAAGCTTTACAGAAAGATCACATTTTCCTCTTCCTTTCCCTAAATCTACCCATTCCAAGATACATCAATTTGAGATACAATAAATATTACATTACATTCATCTCCTCTTGGGAAGTTACAATAATGACATAACTTTACATTTGTTTGCAAGTAATGAAAGCTAAGCAAAGAGTCTTCTTTCTTCAAACTGAAACAATGTACAAGCAAGAATCATTTCAACAATAAAACTACAACTGATACTTCGATAAAGAAATATTTACCACCCAACCACATGGATACCAAAAGACCCACTCCCTCGTGCTAGGAGATGAACACCAAGATCCACACTAGAAGAGATAACTAGGCCATTCCTAGGGTTGAGGTAACCTTTCCCAAAATAATAACTGAGCAAGGAAGATTAAAACACAAATCCCTTCCCAAAGGTTCATAAGATTTGGTATAAACTCTAAGCTACAAGCTAGGTGAGTGTCATTTCATAGCCCTCAACCCTTGGGTTGTCTTGGTACTAGCCACTCTTGGCCCCAGCCGCCAAGTAGGCACATGCAGAACCAAATGCCTTTCATATAGACTAGAGATATTTAGTTGTACCTATGCATGGGTACCTTCTCCCACTCCTATCCATAGCCTTTACTAGCACTAATGGCACGGGTGAGACACATATTTATTTTTTTAGTGTTTTATTCCATCCGCATTCATTTTATTTAAGTTATCACTTGATTAATTTAACTCATATGTGAGGTCCTATCCTGACCCGTCCTAGTTTGACATTCATTTTGACATTTGATTCGTCAGGATGATACCTTGAATATAGACATTTGATCTATTTTGGATTACATATGCTATCATTGGATCTTATGAGATAGTTGTTATAGATTCTTATGATGATCATGTTAGCTGTACTTTTATATATGCTCGTTTTGGTTCCATGATTATATATGATATATGAATTTTGCATCCTACATTTGTTATGTCATCTTTCAGTATAATGAATATTGGTGAAATCATAGTTCTATGATAAGTTTAGGATTACATGCTTATGTGGATTACGTAGGGTAAAAGCACAATCAGGTGTCACCTTTTAGGCTAACTTATCAGCACAACTAAATTTTAGTATTTCTAACTAAAAATTAATATTGGTCAAACATATGGTCTAGCTAGATTCATTCTAGCTAAGTTAGATAAGTGCTTTAACTTTTCCAATTGGAAATATCTATTAAATGCATGTTTTATACCACTTTGGGTGTAACTACCATAAAAATAAAATTATTTTAGAAAAGTGGCGTTTGGATTTTTATAAAAGAGAAAATATTGGTCACAAACCAATTTTTATTTTTTCATGCACTAGCTATATATGTCATCTATAACATATTTTGAAATTAGGGGAAAAAATGTTTATTTACATATAATTTTTTTGTGGGAACTAGAGCCCTAATTTTTAACATTTTTAAACAACCAAAAAATCATCTTTAAATTTTTAAAAAAAAATATCAATTGTTATTCAAATAATTATTAAAAATATTAATCATAAACTTCATCCACTTTATCACATTTAATTTGTTTACATCATCTTCAAATTCCATGTCATTTTTATACTATTGAAGTTGAACAACTTTGATTTTGTTAGTCATTTCCTTTGTAAAAGGGTGACAGCTTATTGTGCTTTTACCCCGTAATGTTATATGAATGCAGATATATATGTATTTGTCAAATTTAGATGTTACTACTCTATTTTTGAAATGATTATTAATGCAAGATTTTATAATGTACTGACATCAAATTTGAGTGTGTAGGAACATGGCCATGGTTGTAAGTCAGGGAAACAAGATAGGATCTAAGTGCAATCAGTTTGAAACCAAGGTCGACTCTAAGAAGAGTACGACCTCATCGTATCATGATTTATTTTGTAAAAATGTGATGCCTGAGTGTATGTGGTTGACAATGTTTGAAATATATGTTTGTAAATAAATTTTTATTTTTGTGAAAATGTATAAATGTATTTTCCCACAAGGCATGCCAAATGTGTTTGTGATGTGTGTACTTTAGTGAGGTGTCACTTGACACCATGTTGATGAAGTGGTATGTTGAGTGGAGTATGGAACCCACCCTCTCCTTAGCTAGTCTTGAGCATTCTTAAGCTAGGTAGGTGGTTTAAGGGACCAAGAATTGATGAAACCAATACTCCATTTTAGGATGCATGATTAATTGAGGTTTTTGAGAGGTTTTGTGGAGTCCTAGGGTGTGGTTTAGGTTGAATTTTGGTGCCCCAAGGTTAGTACTTAGGTTAGGGGGTTTATTTCTTCTATTCCCACTTTCCTAGGCCACCTTTTTACCTCTCCAAATGGGCCATTTTTGATATGTACGAAAATGGAGAATGCTATCTAGGATGTCTCTCATATTCATGTGTTGAAATTCATTCCAAACCTTAGGTAAGGGAAAGTGTCATTTTGTCTTAGATCTAGAAACCTAATTGCCTTGGGAAGTGAGATGAGAGAAGAATGTTTGAATGACTTTAGGGGAGAGAGACTTAGGTAGAACACACTTGTTCATTTTGGGTCTAGGAGAGAATTAGAGAGTGAGAGGAGATCTAGAAAGTTTTGGGGACTAAGTAGATTTGAGGATAGTAAGCTTGGAATCAAGGGAAGCTCAACATCAAATCTTCAATTTAGCCTTGTCCTAGGAGGAGGTTGATGGTTTTTCTAACTTTTGTTTATTTTGAAAATGTTTTGAAAGAAATGTACTATGTGAAAATTGTAAACTCCTTTACCATGTGTGGAACTTTTATTGTTTGTTTTCATTTTGAGATTTTTGGCTTCCAATCTTGTTTGTTCTTGAATTGTTCATGTTTATGGGTGTGCAAGTTCACTCCTCATCCTTGGGAGGATTAGAGGAGAACTTGGGGTGAAGGGCCTTAAGTTGAGATTTCCTTATGTTGAGTGCATGGTTGTATGGGCACCATGAGAACCTACTTATGTTTATTTTGGGGGCCATAAAGGAATTGTGATGTTCTTGGATTTGAGTTGTTGCCTTGGAAGTTCCTTGTGAAGGCTTGTATAATATGCTGAAATATTGTTTGTTATAAGTTAGGTGTCTCCATAAGGGAAGATTCCACCTTCACCCATTATATGGATTCTATGTAAGAGTCCTTTGTGAAGGCTTGGGAAGGGAGTAATATGTGAAAGTCTATGTTCCATATTGTGTTAAATGTTTATGTATTGTATTGTATGAGTGTATGCTATCCTATACTTGTTTCCCCAAGCTCGGGGGTGGCCATGTAATGGCCTAGGCTGGGAGGTGAGCCTCCATGGCCATGTGAAGAAGGTCTTGTGTTTGCAGGTTTGGTTTCTTGACTTGAAGAAGCAGCCCAAATTTGAAGGTTAAAATTAAAGTTGGAAACTACTAAAGACTGTTATAAGGTGTATCTAGTTGAGAGAATTTTGCTCTATACATTTTTCCTTCATGCACAAATAAATTGTAATTTTATAAGAGCTGGAAGTTCTCTTAAAAGTTCTAGTTTCTGCAACTATTATTTGAAATTTAAATTCAGCTCTCTGCTTAATTGTTATGAGATTTAGATATGGACTCAAAATGTCAATTTACTTTATTTGCCAGAAAATGTTGAATTTTCCTGCAACTAAGATTTAGATATTAAATCAGCATTTCCAGTATGTTTGTATTATAAATTAATTATGTAATGAAAGGTTAAATTAGTTCTTTTAATTTGGATCTTTAAAAAAAATAAAATGAAAACTCATGTATCTGTGATGAGCATCTTAATGTTGTTAAAAAGTTTATACTATTATTTCTATGATTTAGATTTTTGCATGAGTAAATGTTTTATGTCTAGCAGGTAGTTAGTAAAATGAAACCTAAGGATTATACATTTGAAACTAGACAAAAGATTTAATGCATATTCTCTTTACAACAAAATAGTATGCTTAAACAGATTTGATTTAATGAATTACATATTTGGAAATTATATGTTCAGAAACCTATAAGTTCATATGCCAATGTTCTATGCAATAAACATAATCAATATTAAGCTAGAGATTAAAATATCATTTTAGAATAAGTATGATGTATGACAAAATGAAACTTAAACTAGGAAGAAAATTTAAAAGCAATAGTGTATAAGCTAATCTACATTCTATTATAGTAGATTGTTTATGAACTCAATCTATCCCCTATCATTATCTGATCACATTTCCTTAATCTGATACATTGGTGGAGCAGTTTAGAGTACACCCTTTAAGTCAACTGATATAAAGATAAATGTTTTATTAACATGAAACTATACAGAAACACAAAAATTAAAACAGTAAGTTACATTATATCTGAAACAAATGTTTTCTGTTTCATTTCTTTTGATAGCAATCTGAAAGTTTATATTTATGATTATCACATATATATATATTATACATGAAGATATGTATAAAATAATATATATAATAATAGAAAAGAAATATAGTCATATTAAAATCATGTCACATTTTTCTCCTATGTACCTATAACATTATTTGTTGTAATAATATATATTTCATATCATGTATTATATATTGTACAAAACATAATATAAAATACATTGTTAAACAAAAGAAATATTTATTAAATGAATCAGGGATAATATACAATATAATATTATATATAATATACTATACAATGGAGTTTGCATAGTATATAATAAATAATAATATATTATATTAAAAAGAAAAGAAACGTAATGCAGATTATTATAAATGAAATAGGAATATTATATAATATAATATTATATACTATACAATGAATATTGTATAATATATAATATAGATAATATATATTATACATATTGTATTTTCTATTAAAATATAAATAAATAAAAAATCGTATTGCATTTTTGGGGGGGGGTGCTGAAACCCTTGTGTTATTAGGCATTGTGCACACAAGCAGCGCTGCCATGACTCTAAGTCACGATAGTGCCGAAGCACTGTCGTGGCTTAGAGCCATGGTAATGACTGTAGTCACTGTCGTGATTGCAATCACGGTAGTGCCTAAGCACTGCTGTGGCTATAGTCACGATAGTGACTGGTCAGGCCGCAAGCAAGGCATCATGGTGTAAAAAAAATGCAGGCCATCTTTTATTTTATGCAATGTGGAATGGTTTACAAAAAAAAAAGAGACCCGCATTTTGATCTATTCAATCGAAAACATTGAAATATAAAAGAGATAACTGGTAATACCAGTATTGTGTAATAAAACTCAATAACATTTTCATTTGTTATGGCAATCTTAAAAAAAGACTAAGATGTAAACGATCTGTCTATTAGATCTGAAACGTTTACATCAAATGCAGATGCTAGCACTAATACATATTTAATCCACTGTTAGAACACTGCAAATGAGTGTCTTTTTGAAATAAAATAGAGACTCTCTTATGGCATAAGAGATCTCTTACTGCTCTATACCCTCTCACTCTTGAGAGATGCACATCACAACAATATTTCTTCATCCCTCTTCAACCTTCAACCTGCACACAAAAAAAGAGACAATAATAAGAAAGATTAGGGTTTGGTTATGTTTTAAAGTGACCCCTAACCCTAATTTAAAATTAGGGTTTGGGGAGTCATTTTTAATAATAAAGATATATATCATGCTGTGTAGTGTTTATTAAAATTTTATTATAAAAGGTTGTCCTTTGGTAGTGGAAAGTTTGGATTTACCTAGTCTAAATTTAGATTGAAATAATGTTGTATTTAAATCACTTTTCTTTATTTGTTCTTTCAATCCTATCTAATTTCATAGTTATGGTGTATGATATGATAGTATCTTAGAAAATTTTATTTCATAGTGTTCATGATGTCGCAATACTTTAGTTAAATTATATAATAGAATTCTAGTAGTTGGAACAAATTATTGGATAGTAGTTAAAATTATATTATAGAAATGAATTAAACTTTCTTTTCGTAAGAATAGTTAAATTTTATCAATAAAATCTAATTATGGGATTCTTTTTAAATTTATCCTATTGGTTGAGATAGTTGTAAAAAAAATTTAAGGAAGAATGGGAAGGGAATTTATTCTTTCTTTATTAGTATTATTAATTAAGGAAAAATTTATTGTAAGAGTAATTTTATAATTGTTCTTTAATTGCTTTATTATTATTTTTGGTTAAATTCTCATAGAAATCATAATCTCATTTTCTACACAAATTTAATAGGAATAAATTTAAGGAATGTTAATTTAATATAATAATTAACATTATTAACCTTAGTTAATGGAATAGTTAACCTTATGTATTATTAATTAGGAGAAGAAAACTTAGTTTATATGAGAAATAACTAGGTTAATATTTGTTATGTTAATTCTAAATAAATCTATCCTTTAGCGATAATAAATCACCCCTTGAGAATTCATAGGGGTAGACCGTATTATCCTAGTACATCATGAAACCATAGGGATATGATATTCCCTTTAAAACATCTTTAATCTTCCTCGTTGCCCAATGACTTCCACCATATAGGGGATGAAGGCACACCAACACTTGCCTCATAATCCCTTATGTGTCATTAAGTGACTCGCCCAAGCGAGCTTATGATTCCAAAGCTTCGTGTCGAAGGGATTTTGTGTAACCTGGTTGTCCTAGGTGTTTAATATAGTTGTTTAAAAAAAATAAATTTTTTTTGTTGTTGTGTTTTTGTCTGATTATTTTGGGCATTACATCATCAGTGGGTTATCTTGGTAGTAGCCACTTAAGGCCCCAACCCCACACTGAGAGCCACTAACCTAATGTTATTGGGTTCTCTACCCCTAGCCAAACATCATAAACATACTAGATATGCAATAAAACAAATCATAAAACACTCAAGTGCTTGCAAACAAGAATAGGAATGGTTTGTTGATTGGTGGGAAGCCTGGAATGGCACCGTTCATTTGGGAAATGAATGCCTTAAGTGTAGTTGCATTTTGTGTTGGAACATGGATTTTTTATGTCCATTGTGATGTGTTAAGATATCTGGATTAAGTTGGAGATGTTAGTGAAGTTCTTTTGTGTAGACCCTAGGTGTATAACCCAAGAAATATAGATTTCTTGAAACCCTCGTTGTAGTAATAGTCGTAATACAATGTAGATTTGAAATGCCTCTAACATAAAAGACATCAAATTTGGTCATTTAGATAGTAGGAATAATTTATTTTACTATCCTAACCCTATAGGAGACCATGTATCATTGAGAAATGAGATTTGATGGAAGGAAGTTGGTGGGTTGTTGGAGGAAAATGAAGAAAAGACTGTTGCAGAAAATATAGTCATGATGCGGGAACCATATCTCCTATTTTAATTGTTGGGTTGGGTTGTGTTTTGGATACGATGGAGAGAGCCTAGTTATGCATCATCTTACTAGAGAGATTGAGGAAATGTTATTGGAGTCAAAATATATGGATGAATGTGTACGGGTCTTTCAAAAAGACTAGTGAGAAAAATCTGGGAATGATCATAAAGGAGGAAGGAAAATAAATCTTCCTAAGGTCTGAGAGTGTCTACAGACTTCTAAAATCAATAGAAAGGTAAATCATGAAACCTAAGGAGATCCTAGACTCCATCAAATATAGGGATGAAGATAAATAATTCATACAAAAAGTGAAATCATTTGTGTACACAATATATCCCAAAACATATACAGAGTTTCTCCATTCCCCAAAAACTATCTCATTCCATAATAAAGACATAATACAATAGCACAAACATCATATAATAAAGAAAGTAAATAGATGGAATATAATTCAAGAAACATATAGCAACCAGACATAAAGAGGATCATATCCAGGATAGATCCTACCTGAAGTCCTGCAGAGAGACCGTTGAAGAAGCAAGATCCTGACTACCTTAGCCCACTTCAAACAATCCTCCAAACTCCTTCCAAATGAAAACACAATCGCTACCAAAACTACTATAATTTCAATATGATATCCTATTTGCAAGATGATAATTCTCCCGAAGAATTATTTTCCAGCCAACACCCTATCTCGCAGGGATCCTTCCCATATATAGATTAAGGGAGTAGTTACACGAAAAAATTCCAACCGATGCAACTATCCAAACCAATTATTGGTTAATAGTTAGGATTAAATATATTTAATAAATCCATTCCTAGGAAGAGATTTAATATATATTAAGCCCAAACATATTTATTTTATTTAAGGAAAAAAAAATAGCAATTTCTTTTATTTTAAAGTATACTTACTAATATTAAGTTACCTAGTTACCTAGGTTATGGTAAAGGAGTTTTACCATATATTTATGAGCCATCCAAACAAGTAAATTTATTTAATATCTTATTAATATTATTTAAATATAATAATTACTTATCCACAATAATTATATAAATATATGTAACCATATGCATATGTGTGCACCCATATGCCCATGTGTACATATACCATTATTAATATTATTAAAAACATATTATTATTAGTATCATGACATATATTATTATTAATATTTTAATCACATTATTTAATCATACACTAAATCAAACTCCAACGAGATACAATAGTATGTATAAGTAACTACTAACAAAAGAAAGAATCTTCCATCAAATATATTTAGAACTACTATATACCAAATCTCATGCTCAATAATTTGCAAGAAGCAAGAAAAAAACTTCACTAACAATAATCACCATCCGACACAAGGATTGACTTGGGAACTCCCCACCTAAGGACATAAAGGGTTAGAGGTAGGGTTTCTTCTCACAGAACCTTGGTGATATCTCTATAACAACAACAACGATCGAGGATTTTGAGGGCTCACTCAGACCTGTGAGACTAGGTGGAGACAATGCCCGGTACCTACAAGCCTGCATCACTGAGAAGAGATACATGTGCATAGATACATAGATATACAATAAGACATATGCAAATAGATGATCAAGATTGATACATCATGTGGACCTCAACTAAGTGAGTAACTACAACTTCATCCCGAGTCATAAAATCATATCAGACATATATACATGAAGCATAAAACATCATAGACAATAATGGTTAGATTCCAAATCCTTGGGTTAGCTCTGTTATTTTCCATAAGCATAAATAAGATAAATGAGTTTCAATTTTGTAAACATAGAATGATAATCATAAATAAGTATGTCTAAACATCTGATAAGCATATCTCCATCTAAAAAAGCATATAGTTCTAACTATTATAACACAAAATGTCCAAACCAAAGAGTCAAATTATAGTCATATGAGAGGGTATTACAGGTTCAACTTGACAAATTAAACAAATTTCTTCTCAAGCCTTTGATCTAGTCACTACTCCTTGATTAGAGTTACCAATAATTTGATTTTCATGATGATTGTTCTTTACATACCTCAGAGTCTTAGGAATCTCAGTATCCTCATTTGTGTCATCATCACAAATCTCATTTTCGCATTCAGCCTCAACAAGTTCTTCTTCTATAGCAACAACCTCTTTGATCTCTATATTCTGATTATAGTCATACATTATCTCTTGTATATGAAACCTTTCATCTATTTTCACATTGTTACTTTCAATCATCTTGCTTAATCTTAGATTGGAAAATTTGTAAGCCTTGCTCTTAGTAGAATAACCGAGGAAAATTCCTTCATCACTTCTAGCATCAAACTTCCCTATCTCATCTGCTCTCTTGATATAGCACTTACTACTAGATATTTTGAAATATTTTACATTAGGAGTATGATCAAACCATAATTCATAAGGAGTCTTACTTTTACCTTCTTTGATGTGAACTCTATTTAATGTGTACACCACTTTTCCAACAACCTATCTCCAATGCATATGAGATACATTTCCTTCAAGCAACATTGTCCTAGCAGCATCAAGTATAGTCCTATTTCTTCGCTCTGCTATCCCATTCTGTTGTGGAGTCCTAGAAGCAGATGTCTATCTTTGTATTCCATGCTCTTTGTAGTATGAATTGAATAAGTATGAAGTAAACTCCCCACCTCTATCTAACCTTAAACATTTTATCTTTAAGCCTGATTCATTCTCTAGTTTTGCCTTGAATATCTTGAATTTATCAAATTCTTCTGATTTCTCTTTCAAGTAAGTAACCCACATCATCCTAGAAAAGTCATCAACAAAAAGTATAAAATATCTTTCACCATAGTATGATCTTGTCCTTGTAGGTCCACAAAGGTCTGTATGTACCAGATCCAACCTTCCTTTTGATATATATGCTTTTCTTTTGTAACTATTTCTAGTCTATTTTCCCATAACACATTCTCTGCATACAATATTAGATGGTTTCACAATCTTTGGTAGATCTCTTACTGCATTAGTCAAACTTGCCTTCACAATATTATCAAAGTTAACATGAAAAAACCTTCTATTCCATAACCAACTTTCATCTACCTTCTCAATAAAACAAGAGGCTCCAGATGTATTTAGTTCAAATACATTACCTCTATATTTAGTACCGGTTGTAATCATCTTTCTTGTCTTACTTGTAATAAAACATTTACCATCATTGAAAATTGTAACTAAAACTCTTTGTCCATCAACGGTCCAACACTCAATAAGTTATGCTTAAGTCCATCAACAAGTAGTACATTATTAGTATTGGCTTTTCCATCCAGAGTAATAGATCCTACTCCTATGATAGGTTTAGGAATATTGTCTACAAATCTCACAATACCACCATCATACTTCACTAATTTAACAAACTTGTTTTTGTCTCGAGTTATATGATGTAAAAAACCACTGTCTATAATCCATTCATATTTCTTATCAACATGTGATACTAAAGCCTTTTCCTCATGTACTAGTTCATCTTTAATAGAAACAAATCCAATCTCCTCATAATATAAGTCATCATCATCAGAAATACCTTCACTAGCATAATAACATTCATTATCCTTTGAATACATAGACTTGAAAACTTAGGCTTATTCTTAGGAACTCTTGTAGGACATCTAGATTAAAAATAACCTACCTTATTGCATGAAAAATGTTTCAAAGGTAACTTTCCTTAAAATTTACCCTTACCTCTCTTTTCTCTTCTAGCAATCAATGCAAAAAGTTCATCCATCTTTCTTTCCTTTGCTTGTATCTATTCCCATTCCTTAGCATATTCACCAAGCTCTTCTTTTAGGTGCTCACTACTGGTACTCAGAAGTGCAGACGTTATTCTCTTGTGTGTAGATGCTTTAAATGCAGATTCAACTTTAGGTACAAAATCTCCCATTTAAATAGCTTCAAAGGTAGTTAGCTTAGCAATCAACATCTCTTTGCTAAAGTTCAGAGTCAAAGGTATAGTTTCTTATATAGATATGGCCTTAATCTTATAAGCAGGTGTCAATGATCTAATCATCTTTGTAATGACTTCTTCTTCATAATAAGTGCCTCCACAGTTTCTGATTCTAACCACAACTTTTGTAACCCTTTGAATATAAGCCCTAATGCTTTCATCATCATTCATTTTTAGCTTCTCCATCTTTGTTTTCTAGTTATGTAACTTTGATTGCTTGGTATACTTGTCTCCTTCATATAGTGCTTCTAATCTTTTCCAAATCTAGTGTGTCGAATCCAAGTCTTTAACTTCAGTAAATTATCCTTTAGAGAGTGCACTGATCAGTGCTTCCCATGTGACCATGTTGTATGAGAATACCTCCTTTTCATCATGAGTAGCTGATGACAAGTCATTATCAGTCTTGGTAGTTACTTTATTCTTTGTAATTAACTAATAGTTGATGCCGAAACATAGCAAATGAGTTTGCATCTTGTTCTTCCAACTGTCAAAGTTTTCAGGATCAAATTTTGAACTATCCTTCCTATAGAATGGCATCTCCAAGATCACCTCAAGTTGTTAAGCTTTCTCTCTAAGGACTAGTAGCTCTGATACCAATTTTTAGGAATAACATTCCACAATACAACTGAGAGGGGGGGTGAATTAGTTGTATGGTAGATTAAACTTTAAACTTTGAATAGCATCAATATCAAATCCAATGAACACAATAAATGAAAACATAACAACACAATATTTTGGTGTCGAGGAAACCCTGTTAAAGATAAAAACACTGGTGGGAATTAGCACCCACAAATGATGTACTGAGAGTATAGTATCCTAATTAGAAGATCTAGCTTTGTTAGGAGCTTATTGAGACATTATAATACAAATTCCTTGTTAGAGGATAGACCCTATTAGGAGTGAAGAAAGAAGGGTGGGCTCACTACCCAAAGAAGCTTAACTCCACCTTCAGAACTCATTGTTCGCAACACAAGTGTATATGAAGAAATACATAGTCTTTTGAACTATCTGACAACAACTATCTTTTCTTGATTAGTTCCAATGAAGTACACTAGTAATCCTCTACTCTACATCCAATAGCTTTCAAAATCTCCTTTACATCACATATATTCTCACCATGCCTTTTCCAAAGAAAAGATCTTACATATATACCCTATTACATTCTACATGATCAGGTCAGTCGATTAGGCTTTCCTAATATACAAACAATTACATAAACCCTTCCTAAGATACACACAGTATCTAAAACAAGTATAAAATTATTACATTACAACAATTAAGGACCGACATTCTTAATTTACATTCACCAACCAGAATGCACACTACATCTTTGAAGTCAGCTCCCAAATAAGTCTTCTCAAGATCACATGCCACAACTGACATCATCCAACATTTTGTACCTTACACTAACTGATGAACATTATACAGTACCTTGTCTATTATCTCTTAAGCTCACATACATCGAATCCATACCTTCTGTAAGATATACCAGGAACATAGAGACTCACTCTGTCAACTTCCACTTTCACTGTTTAGTAACCAGTCTTCACCAAAACATATGTAACTCATCCAATATGAAATAGTACATGATGCAATCTTGGATATAAGATCAAAACATCTTCTTGTACTCACATCTGACTTCGCACATCTTGAAACATCCATACATTGTCCATACACTGTAGTAACTAGCCCGTTCTCTTCATAAAAACATATGTTGACATTAGTGACAAAACACTAATGACAACAACAAAAGCTCCAACATCACTCAACATAGTGATTAAACATTTTAAATGTATCAACCATCTCTCCAATGCATTAGCAATATCCAACAAACTAAGTTTGTGGTTGTTTTGTAAGAAAATTCAGACTAGCAGAGATATGGACATATGTTGAATGTGTTAGGGATATACGAAGATGACATACTTTTTATTTCAAAGTATGTCTATTTAAAAAAAAACAAATATATGAATTCAAACTACATCATGTGATATGATGATTGAGAGAAAATGTTAACAACTATATTGAAGGATTGCAATAAGTCTACTTTTCATAATTTTGAATGAATGTGTTTTCAATGGATATATTTAGGTGAGATGAGCCATAATGTGTGCACACTATCTTTTGGGGTTGCACAGGTCAAACCAAATATCTTTCCATCAAGGATGTTGAGTTTGCATCCCAAAATAAAAATTTTGGTGCACGACTCAATTGTTTGCTACATCATTAGACCATCTTCATCTGAAAAGTCATTTATACCCACTTTTAGACCATCGACATGGTCGTTCACAGGCCCATCACTAAAACATGCACACCCTTACGTTCAAAGTTAACACAATGGCACTCGGATACATGACCACCCAATCCACTAACATCATCACCATTGTTTCTCAAAAACACCTTGCACTTGAATAATAAATCACATTTACTTCATGTCACCTCTACTTACTTCCACCTACCATGTCACTAGTTTTGGGACCAAATGGTATTGCGGCCCCATGTTTTAAATGGGACAAGGACACTATACCATTTTAAAACCTTTTTGGTCTTGAATTATGTTTCACAATCCATTCAATCTGAATGTTTTAGTGCAACATAATTCATGACCTCAAAGTTTTAAAACAACGTTGTGTCCTTGTTCTATATGATATTGGCACCTCTATAACTATGTTTGGTATAAACAATAAATATTGAAAGCTCCAAAAAAATCATACCAGAACAATTGAAAAAAATCATGACAAGATTTTAGTTACTCCCTTGAACTATGATCTTCGCTCCATTTCTTTAATTGTTCAGGGATGTTTACTTGCACACTGGTCATGGAATATGAAATAAAAATGTGTATGGCCATGGTGGATGGTCTTCTAAAATTTGTTGAGACCTTTCCCTAATCATCACATTACATGCTACAAATCAATTTTACAAATAAGGGTCCTTAAACTTGTTTTATTGAGCATGTGTGCACATGCGTATGCACACACACACATATTGTAAAGTTGTATAAAGTAAGAACTTACTTTTGTGTTCATTTTGGGACCATTTTATCCCACTTTAGCATGTTTCTAATTTTAGGATCTCACATTGTACCTAATTATATACATAATTTAAATCCCTTACCCTTGAATCTTGCTCAAAAGTCTAAGTTGGCTCTTTTTTTTATGCACAATTTCTCATTCATCTATCCAATCACTAATTCATTTCCCTCATTGGCCCCATTTTGGTAATTTAAATATTTGGATGCATTTATGATTATTTTTCCCATTTATCTTTTCATTTTTGACTGAACCACTTAACACTTCTTGAATCTCGCAATTTCACCTCAAAATCTACACCTTCCAAGTATAGGTTGAACCTAAGTTGACATATACCTCGGGGGTTGAATTTTGGTGGGTTTTGGGCCCAATGCAAAGTGTTTTCATTTTCCCACCATGCATGGTTGGCCTTTGCAAATTTGGACCCCAAAATTGCTATAAAAGGAGGCCTCTTCCTCTCATTTTTCACACCATCACACATCCAAAAGTCATATTCATTTCTACAAGAAATCTATTGTGGATTCAAGGAGTTCAAGAAAGAAATAAATTAAATTCATTGAATTCATTCACCCATTATTCATCAAGCATTCATGCATTTTCTTCCATAGATCTAGCTTCTTTCTCCACAAGAAGAAAAGAAGTTGGCCATGAAGGGAGGAGATCTAAATTCATCCATTCAAGTCTTTCTACTCTACAATTCAATATTCAGGTGAATTAAAAGTATCTACTACATGAGGTTTTTTGTAGGTGTAGATTTATGGAGCTACGGATTAATATTTGTAAATCTGTTGATGCAGTAATAGTCATATCCCTAAGACCTCTAGTTTCATCCCTCCCAAGTATAAGCCAAATATATTTTGACCTATACTTGGTATAGGTCAAACATATTTTGACCTCTACTTGGTAAAGGTCAAACCTATTTTGACCTATAAAATGTTAAACCTATTTTGACATTTTCCTATAGGCTTGAGATTTTGACAGCCAATAGATTCAAACTTCAGGTCTTGGATCCTGATCAGTTCCCAGTTCCAACACAGTCTGACAATATTTTTATAGATCTAAAGTTACTTCCTCTACTAATCCTCAAGGTGAGTACATATTCAATCTAATTCCCTTTTATCACTCTCTTTTATGCATTATATCTAATATTTCATCTTGATAGCAATTATTTCTTTAGTCATACAATAAATGTCTTGCATTCCTCTTTCATACATTTATATCCATAAAGGGAATACCTAAATCCATCCTTTAGCTAGATCTTGCATTTGCATCCCTTCATCCTTTTAAGGTTTTGAAAATCATATTTTTCGTAAGGATTGGATTTTGGTCTTCCAATGTATATAGAAAATCAGGATCTACCATTGATCACTATTCTCTATTATACATTTTAGTGAACTCGACTTATAAAATTTACACTTCTGATTTTGGTGTTAGATTCCTTTTTGCATTTAGATATACTTTTTATATCTTGTGTTAATCACTATTTGTTATATTTTATGACCTAGAGTATCTATATTTTCTACCTTTGATTTGGTTTTTAGACTCCCTTTACATCTATTGCATTGTTTAGTATATTCGCATTGTGAAAAAGAAAAAAACAAAATTAATTGCATCTTGTTTCATAGAGTTAATTCATTCTTATATTACATTGTATTTCATATTGTCCACACAATTAAAAAAAATAAAAAATTTCATTTATATTGATTTCATTTCATTTTCCATGGAATTGTTATCTTCATTTGCTTGTTCAATTTAAATTTTTATTCAAGATCTTCAAGATCTACCATTTTATGCATATGATGATAATTTAGTTTTTCCTTTCAAAAATATTCACCCTCCCAAAATTTATCCCAACCCTAAGGACATTGCGATTATCACCATTCCTTGTAAATATCTCCCTCTTACCAAAGAGTCTTTCAATAAAAATGATGATCTTTCTTTTGCAATTTCTCTTCCTTATAAGGATCATTTGGTACAAGAGGATGATGACATGACTATTTATCCTAATAGTAAACCACTTGGGTATGTGCAAGATCATGAGGGGCCAAACTATGCCCTTAAGTGGCAATGAAAAATCAGCAAATCAGGGTTAGTCAACTTGACGTGAAAATTTCAACTAACTATGAACCTAATATCAAAAAGTTGTAAGAATAGAATCTTTAGAAAAGTGAATGTAGTTTTTAAACTACTAGGCCTTTTTTGAGAAAAAGTTAGTGTGATTGGTGAAAAGTATAGATTTCAATGCAGCAGTACAAAAATTTTAGGAAAAAAATAAGAAGTAGGTGTATGTCTGACCACCTTAATCATAATCAAATGATAATATTTTATTATAAGATTTTATATATAAGTAGTAGACTCATGCCTGGATGTGACGCATATTTTTTTGTAATTCTGTTCCAAAAAAATAATTAATTATGAATTTTTTGCTACACCATTTTCAGAATTAAAAAACTCCCATGTTTGACCACCTTAACTCATTCAAAACTTTACAAAATTCAAATTTATTTATTTTTCCTTATAGTAGGTGAAGCATAGAATGTGATGCATTTTTTGGATTTCAAAAATGTTATACCATTTGAAAGTTATAGTCATTTTTCAATCAGTATATAAATCAACACTTTAGAGGTAGCTCAATTAGAAAAAAACTAATAATTACTTACCAAATTCAAAATTTGACAACAATTATATCGATAGAAAGCTAATAATCTCCTTAAGATACCCTTTTCATTTTATCAAATTTGGGTGAAAAAAAAGTCGTCAGCTACATTGTCAAAGGCTGGAACTCACAGAAACAGGGGAAAAACATGTATTTGAGACATTCCAATAGTTGACCATGTAGGTTTGGTGCACAAAGCAATACCGAGCCTAATCGGGTACCCAATATTTTTGGTTACCCGATATTTACCCGAATATGATGCAGAATTTTCACTTTGCCTCCACTTTCTCCCTCCCATTTCTCCATCCTTCATAAACTATATATTAGTTATATATTAGATATATTAAATATTATATAATATCAATTATATGTTAAATGTTATATAATATATATTTTACATTAAATATTATTTAATATATATTAATATTAAAAACTATATATTAGATTATATATTATATATATTATATATTATATAATATACATGTTACATTAAATATTATTTAATTATATATTAATATCAAAAACTATATATTAGATTATATATTATATATAATATTATATAATATACATTTTAAATTTTAAATATTATTTAATATGATTCTGAGCACGAGCATGAGTCCCTACAGGGGCATAGTTTTGCCTTTTACAGGCATCGAAAACCCTAGCTACACAGAAATGGAGGCTTTGAAGAATAGTTCACTGGAGGTAGATTATAGAAGTAGAGGGCAAGAGAATCACTGTGTTTCCACCACCTATGGCTATGAAATGGTATCTTTCCCTACTTTTTCAACTGGTACGCTAAATTGCAAAGGTTCTCAAAATAGATTCTGGTCATCAGACAATTGTACCATGCCTGTTGATAATCCGATAGCTCAATAGAGTCATTGGGAGGTTAAATAAGAACAATCAGACTCCCTAGGGATCCTAGTATGCCTTATCACGCGTTAGGACCCCTAGGGAGTCCCCATGACCCATTTTGACACATTGGAATGCTAAAGTGTGTCTTAAGAGGTCCTAAGACCCCTTAAGACACACTTGAGCATTTCAATGTTTCAAAAGGGGTCATGGGGACTCCCTAGGGGTCCTAGTATGCCTTATCATGTGTTAGGACCCCTAGGGAGTCCCCATGACCCCTTTTGACACATTGAAATGCTCAATTATGTCTTAAGGGGTCCTAAGACCCCTTAAGACACACTTGAATGTTCCAATGTGTCAAACAGGGTCATGGGGAATCCCTAGGGGTCCTAGTATGCCTTATCACATGTTAGGACCCCTAGGGAGTCCCCATGACCCCTTTTGACACATTTGAATGCTCAAGTGTGTCTTAAGGGGTCCTAGGACCCCTTAAGACACACTTGAGTGTTCCAATGTGTCAAAAGGGGTCATGGGGACTCCCTAGGGGTCCTAGTATGCCTTATCACGTGTTAGGACCCATAGGGTGTCCCCATGACTCCTTTTGACACATTGGAATGCTCAAGTGTGTCTTAAGGGGTTGAAGGACCCCTTAAGACACACTTGAGCATTCCAATTTGTCAAAAGGGCTCAAGTGTGTCTTAAGGGGTCGAAGGACCCCTTAAGACACACTTGAGCATTCCAATTTGTCAAAAGGGCTCAAGTGTGTCTTAAGGGGTCTTAGGACCCCTTCGGACACACTTGAGTGTTCCAATGTGTCAAACGGGGTCATGGGGACTCCCTAGGGGTCCTAGTATGCCTTATCACATGTTAGGACCCATAGGGAGTCCCCATGACCCCTTTTGACACATTGGAATGCTCAAGTGTGTCTTAAGGGTCCTATGACCCCTTAAGACACACTTGAGCATTTCAATGTGTCAAAAGGGGTCATGGGGACTCCCTAGGGGTCCTAATATGCCTTATCACATGTTAGGACCCCTAGGGAGTCCCCATGACCCCTTTTGACACATTGGAATGCTCAAGTGTGTCTTAAGGGGTCTTAGGACCCCTTAAGACACACTTGATCATTCCAATGTGTCAAAAGGGGTCATGGGGACTCCCTAGGGGTCCTAGTATGCCTTATCATGCGTTAGGACCCCTAGGGAGTCCCCATGACCCCTTTTGACACATTGGAATGCTCAAGTGTGTGTTAAGGGGTCCTAAGACCCCTTAAGACACACTTGAGTGTTCCAATGTGTCAAAAGGGGTCACGGGGACTCCCTAGGGGTCCTAGTACACCTTATCACATATTAGGACCCCTAGGGAGTCCCCATGACCCCTTTTGACACATTGGAATGCTCAAGTGTGTCTTAAGGGGTCCTAAGACCCCTTACAACACACTTGAGCATTCCAATGTGTTAAAAGGGGTCATCGAGACTCCCTAGGGGTTCTAGTATGCCTTATCATGTGTTAGGACCCCTAGGGAGTCCCCATGACCCCTTTTGACACATTGGGATGCTCAAGTGTGTCTTAAGGGGTCATACCCCTAGGGAGTCCTCATGACCCCTTTTGACACATTGGAATGCTCAAGTGTGTCTTATGGGGTTTTAAGACCCCTTAAGACACACTTGAGCATTCCAATTTGTCAAAAGGGCTCAAGTGTGTCTTAAGCAGTCTTAGGACCACTTAGGACACACTTGAACATTCCAATGTGTCAAATAGGGTCATGGGGACTCCCTAGGGGTCGTAGTACACCTTATCATGTGTTAGGACCCCTAGGGAGTCCCCATGACCCCTTTTGACAGATTTTAACACTCAAGTGTGTCTTAAGGGGTCCATACTAGGATCCCTAGCGAGTCCCCATGACCCCTAGGAAGTCTCTCTCTTTGCCTCTAGTGAACTATTCTTCAAAGCCTCCATTTCAGCGTAGCTAGGGTTTATGATGCCTGTAAAAGGCACATTTAATACAAAGATTTAGCTGACCACCTTTAAAGACCTAAAAGAAATGAGAAAAAAATTTAGGCCAAAAATACATACCACATTTCTGTATGTAGTACCATAAGCTTCAACAATCCAGCTGGCTTCCTCTGCTAAGCATGAAGAACTTCATTAATGTATGCTCTAGGATGAAGATTATAATTTCCATATTTTTGCAAGAGATTCTCCAAAATTTGTAATATTATATATAATATATTAGTATATGTATTATATATATATATTATATACATGTTAGTATATATAATACATTAGTATATATATAATATATTATATATATTAGTATATTTAATACATTAGTACATATAATACATTTGTCTATTATAATACATTAGTATATATATAATATACATTATATATATCATATGCTTCTTTTCTATATATATATTATATACATCAATATATGTAAAAGTTTAATTTATTTCATTTGCTCTCGCCTTTTTTTCATCAGCCTGGGAATATCTGGTACTCGATATGGAATCGGATACCCGATTTTTGCCAGGTAATATTTGACCAAAATATTCCCTGTCCCCACAGACCAGTCAATCATGGGATTTTATAATTTTTTCATGCATTGCAAAACAAAAAACATGATTTGGGGCCCATTGTTTTATTTTTGTCGACTTGTGATCTCACCATGGGAAGCTGCAGTCGTTGAAAGGCTAAACGCAAGAGGAACCTGATAGATGATGAAATTCAAGCATATGGGGAAAAAGATAAGGAAAATCACCGAAGAAGGAGAGAAGGTATGTTAAACATTAATCAAGGTGACCCCGTAAATGTAGTTGTAAGTGAAGAGGATGTTCAATTTGAAAATGCACAGATGGAGATTGAAAATGTAGACTTTGGGAATGAAAATGTTGCACAAGAACCACATGAACATTATACATCTCCAAATTATATGTGAAATGAAGTCCCTTGCAATAAAGATAATCAATTTTCAAATTTGGGGCTTTCAAGAACACCTAAATGGTTAATTGAAATTGAGGAGAACATTATGAATAATTGGGAAGGAAAGAGGTCACATAGAACCGTTAGGTTGTGGGCTTCAAGACTTTATGATCAATTTTTTTGAAACAAGACATTGGTTGAGAAATGTCAAATTTTTGTGTAGTTGTTAAAGATGCAAAAGATGAGACCTGTGCTTGTGAAATTGAAGATTCGTGTGAACAAGAAAATGGAGAGAAATGCCATTATTGTGAAGAATCTTTTCAATGCTCTCAATAGCATTGGGAAGACTAGCAGAGAAAAAGATGAGAGTTGCTCACAGGGTTATTACAACCTCCTTAGTAAGTCATCAATTGAGAAAGGCTCGTTTGATGAGACAAACTTGTGTTGACTTCAATATAGATCGTAAAACTTTGGGTAGAGCACTTGCAAGAAGAGAAAGACTTGATGATCCACTTCAAATTGATACATGGGCTTATGGTGGGAGACTTCCATGTTTCGATAAGAAGCTAACAGATGTTGTCAAGGATAAAATTCAACAATTTTGGGATGCTAACTCAAGAGTGTCACCAAATGTGAAGGATGTCTTGAAGTTGAGAGTTGGCAATCGAGACCGCACTCCACATCCTAAACATTATGTGGAGGTAAGTCAAACAATGTTGTATAAAAAATTTTGTGAGACACATCCAACATTGAAAATATCACAAAGGTCTTTTGAATCCGTGAAGCCATTTTATTGTGTACCCCTTAAGATTCAAAATACATGATGCAAATATCATGTTGAGTTTTCAATGCATCATGAATTTTTACGGTCCATTCATTCTACTTTTCATACTAATGAAATGCTAGAGGATTGTGGTGCAAGTGGTCTTCCCAAATCATCAAGAGACTTGCTAGATCAATTTTTATGTCATAGAGATGATGGTTGTTTATTTTATAAAAAAGATTTCTTAAAAGCCAAGTGCTCAGAATGTGGTGGCTTGTCAAAGTTTAGAACATGTTTTCATGAGGGTTTGGAAAACAATTTTGGAAAGACACTCGTCAAAAAAAAGGTATATGAAACAGTGAAATATACATTGAAGAGTGGAGGTGAAGGCTCTAGATGTGAGTTAGTTGCAAAAGAATACAATGTTGCTGATTTTATCTCAGATTTCAAGACAAATTTTTTTTACAAGTATGCAAGGCATAGTCACAGGTCTCAATGGTTGGATCAACAATTTAGGACATGTAAGGACACTTTCCCCATTGGAACTATTATATCCATTGTAGACTTTGCAGAGAACTATACATTGCAGCCCCAAAATGAGACTCAAGCTCAATATTACAATTCCATTCAGGTTGCTATTTTTGTACACATCACATATAGACATTCCCTTGATAGAAAAAAAGATGAGTGAAAGATAATCAGAGAGCACCATTTTTATATGAGCGACAATAGGTCTCACTCTCATGAGTTTGTTCAACATTGTTTCCAGAACTATTTTGACTTCTTGCAAAAAAATGGTATTGCTATGGATAGGCATCTCATTTGGTCAGATAATTGCACCGGTCAATTTAAGAATGCCATAATGTTTTATTGGTTGTGTAGAATGCATGTGGAGAGAGGTGTACCTCATATTTGGAGTTTTTTTGAGTCAGGGCATGGGAAAGGGGAGCATGATGGAGCAGGTGCATGTGTGAAGAGAGCTCTAGTTAAGGAGTAATTGAGGATTTTAGGTGCTGTACTTCTTGATGCTCATTCTATTATTGATTGGTGTACTTTAGCATTGTCACAGGGGGGACTCTTGATTCTATAGTGTGTATATTCTTTTGGTTGGTTGAGGAGGGAACTATAGGAGATAGATTGGATTGTTAAATAGTGAAAGACTCTTCAAAAATGCATTCATTCCGAAGCTCCAATAGTAGTACATGGACCATTTGGACATGAGAGTTGGCTTGTTTTTGCCCCATGTGTTTTCAGTATGATTGGGATCATTGCGAGTCAAGTGAGTGGGTGGATACATGGGTTCCATAGTATCTGACTCCTTTATCTTTGACACTCTCTATAAGAAATGATGACATGGACACTTCAGTTGACTATGACCATCTTTCAGATCTTCTGAAGCTAGGAGATGTTTTTGCATTGGTTGCACCGCAGGGGAATGATGGGAGGTCAGATTATTGGTTAGCACATTGTGTACAAGGTAAACAGAATCTTGTACAACCGATGATAGATGGTGATGGGTTCACATATCCTACTGGTTTAGTTGTTGTTGCAAGAACATGGCTGCAAACATACATGATTAGAAAGAATGGAGTTTCCGCATTTGAAGACTATGAGAAGCATAAAACTATTCTCATGTATTCACACCTTGTTATAGCAACAAATGTCAAGTTGTCAAAGCATCAAGGAAGACCAAAGATAAAAGAACTTTGGACTATTACTACTATTGATCATGAAGCACTATTGGAGACCCTGAAGCAAAGAGATGACCCTTCAGGAACACTTGACTAGGTAATAAGTTAACTTAGTGCATTGTTTTCTAAGTTCATTAAGCTTAATTTCAATACATTAATTTGACCTTTCTTAGATTGAATTTTGAGTCAATAAACTTGGTTTTGTATGTGGATTGTAACTTGTGTAGGAGCACCTATGAAGATGCCTACGGTCACCATGGATCCAATCAGAGATAGAAGGACAAAAGGATCCTTAATGGTTAATTGAGATCTTTTGAAGCCTATAATGGCAATTTGTAACAATCAATTTGATTTAAAAGTTAAATGTCCTAAAACTCTTCCTAAGGACTTATGACCAAAATCATGTATGGGTGGCCAATAGTGCCAAGAAGGGATCTTACATGTCATATACTTATGTCATTTGCATGGTTTGAATTCTTACATGTTTGATTGTTGTTTCTAATGCTTTAAGGATATTATTTTTTTATCATTTCAAACAATCTATAAAAGTTAAACCTCAAACATAATAAGCTCCACAATTCAAATTTCACAAGCTTAATCATGATTAATTTCATAGTTCAAATTTCAAACATACCACTAACAGTCAGTTGAAAGCGGCTCAACAACGTATCTTTCAAACTGACAGTGATCTTCTGTGGCTCATATATCAAACCTCATGATATGTATTGACAAACTATTAGGTGCTACAGGGTCATGTTTCTGAGGTCTACAATAACCTCTCTCAGTTTTGGGTGATTCAACTTCATTTGCATTTGGCAAGGCGATCTCAGTCGATGCCAAAACTTGCAGTGAGGGTTAGTTGAAAGTGGCTCATCAATGTATCTTTCAAACCGTTCGACCTAGAATTGAACTATCTACTCCATCATCTTTGGTTGGCCAGGTAAATGCTAGTGACAACCCTGTTCTGCCCACAGAGTCATCAGAATGCTTGCGACCACGCTCGACCCAAGTGACCCCAAGGTGCACTAAGCATGATTGGGCAGTGATTTTGCTGGGCTTGTATCTTGAACCTCGTGAGGGGTATCGACAAAATGTCAAGTGCTACAGGATCATGTTTTTAAGGTCTACAATAACCTCTCTTGGTTTTGGGTGATTCAACTTCGTTTGCATTTGGCAAGGTGATCTCAGTTGATGCCAAAACTTGCAGTGAGGGTCAGTTGAAAGTGGCTGAGTAGCGTATCTTTCAAACCATCCAACCTGGCATTGAACCATCTACTCCATCAGCTCTAGTTGGCTGGGTAAACACCAGTGACAATCCCATTCTTCCCACAAAGTCATCAGAACACTCGCGACCACGCTCGACCCAAGTGACCCCAAGGTGCACTAAGCACGATTGGGCAGCAATCTTGCGGGGCTCATATCTCGGACCTCGTGGGAGGTATCAACAAACCATTATGTGCTACGAGATCATGATTTCAAGTTCTACAATAACCTCTCTTAGTTTTGGGCGATTCAACTTTGTTTGCATTTGGCAAGGCGATCTCAGTCGATGCCAAAACTTGTAATGAGGGTTAGTTGAAAGTGGCTTAGCAGCGTATCTTTCAAACCATTTGACCTGGCATTGAACCATCTACTCCATCTACTCTGGTTGGCTAGGTAAATGCCAGTGACAACCCCGTTCTTCCCACAGAGTCACTGGAATGCTTGTAACCATGCTCGACCCAAGTGACCCCAAGGTGCACTAAGCACGATTGGGTAGTGATCTTTTGGGGCTTGTATCTCAGACCTCATGAGAGGTATTAACAAACCATTAGGTGCTAAAAGATCATGTTTTTGAGGTCTACAATAACCTCTCTCAATTTTGGGAGATTCAACTTCATTTGCATTTGCCAAGGTGATTTTAGTCGATGCCAAAACTTGCAGTGAGGGTCAGTTGAAAGTGGCTCAATAGGGTATCTTTCAAACTGTTTGACTTGGCATTGAACCGTCTACTCCATCAACTCTGGTTGGCTGGGTAAATGCCAGTGACAACCCCATTCTACCCACAGAGTCACCGAAATGCTCACGACAAAGCTCGACCCAAGTGACCCCAAGGTGCACTAACCGCGATTGGGCAGCTATCTTTCGGGGCTCATATCTTAGACTAGATGAGAGGTATCAACAAACTATCAGGTTTTATAGGATTGTGTTTTTGAGGTCTACAATAACCTCTCTCAATTTTGGGCGATTTGACTTCGTTTGCATTTGGCAAGGTGATCTCAGTCGATGCCAAAACTTGCAGTGAGGGTCAGTTGAAATTGGCTCAGCAGCGTATCTTTCAAATCGTCTGACCTGGCATCAAACCATCTAGTCCATCAGCTCTAGTTGGCTAGGTAAATGCTAGTGACAACCCCGTTCTACCCACAGAGTCACCGAAATGCTTGCAACCACGCTCAACCCAAGTGACCCCAAGGTGCACTAAGTAGGATTGGGCAGTGATCTTGTGGAGCTTGTATCTCAGACCTCATAATAGGTATCAAAAAACTGTTAGGTGCTACAAGATCATGTTTTTGAGGTCTACAATAACCTCTCTCAGTTTTGGGTGATTCCACTTTGTTTGCATTTGGCAAGGCAATCTAAGTCGATGCCAAAACTTGCAGTGAGGGTCAGTCGAAAGTGGCTCAGCAGCGTATCTTTAAAACCATTTGACCTAGCATCAAACCATCTACTCCATTAGCTCTAGTTGGCCAGGTAAATGCCAATGACAACCTTGTTCTACCCATAGTGTCACCGGAATGCTCGCAACCACGCTCGACCCAAGTGACCCCAAGGTGCACTAAGCATGATTGGATAGCAATCTTTTGGGGCTTGTATCTCAGACCTCGTGAGAGGTATCAAAAAACCATTATGTTCTATAAGATCATGTTTTTAAGGTCTACAATAACCTCTCTCAATTTTGGGCAATTTGACTTTGTTTGCATTTGGCAAGGCGATCTCAGTCGATGCCAAAACATGCAATGAGGGTTAGTTGAAAGTGGCTCAGCAACGTATCTTTCAAATCATCTAACCTGACATCAAACAGTCTACTCAATCAACTCTGGTTGGCTGGGTAAATGCCAGTGACAACCCCATTCTACCCACAGAGTCACCTGAACGCTCACGACCAGGCTTGACCCAAGTGACCCCAAGGTGCACTAAGCATGATTGGGTAGCAATCTTGGACCTCGTGAGAGATATTGACAAACTATTAGGTGCTATAGGATTGTGTTTTCAAGATCTACAATAACCTCTCTCAGTTTTGGGCTATTCAACTTTGTTTGCATTTGGCAAGGCAATCTCAGTCGATGCCAAAACTTGCAGTGAGGGTCAGTTGAAAGTGGCTCAGTAGCGTATCTTCCAAACAGTCTGACCTGGCATCAAACCGTCTGCTCCATCGACTTTGGTTGGCTGGGTAAATGCTAGTGACAACTTCATTCTGCCTGATGGAGCCTTAATTTTTTATAAAAATTAGGGCCTCCATTTGAGAAATAATGTTGGAGATTTGATAAGGTTGTCATTGATATCACTGAAGGTTTTTTGGTTGCTTAGAAGATATACGAACACATACTATTAAGTGGAGATAAAAACTAAGACAGATAGTAAAAACTATTGAATAAATAGCATCGACAACTATGCAACTTGGCAACGTTGGAACATTAAGCATCATATCAGCATTCGAATGGAGTGAATTATACACACCAACAATTAATGATCAAAGTCAACCCAAATAAATTTCATTTCCTCGTGGTTGTTAATAGCTGCAACATATTAAAAAGATGACAAACATATTATTTGGAAGAATATTACAAGAGGCGGTAAAGTAAAACTCATCATGAATGTCTAGTCAGCAATAATCAACCCATGAAGCAACAACTTCATCAAATGAAGTGAACACAACATGAGTTAAAGATTGATTAAACATATGCATATGAAGACATTCAAAGGAGCCATCCAGTAATAAAAAATAAATATACACAGTGCTGAGCATAGTTCAAAGGCAGTATTAAAATCATTCAATGAACATTTGAGAGATGATATATTCTGTTGGAAATATAGATGTAGTAATTGAGAGGGGGGGTGAATTAGTTAACCATAAATTTTCTTTCCATAGATCCCTTAGATGTCTTATTAAATCATTTGTTGTTGTTATTCAGCAAACATACAGAGAAATGATGAAACTTGGTTATTGCAGTGAGTATTAATTATAACTGTTCTTAAGCATTCATCAGTGATTAACATACATGAATAAAGAAAATAACATGAACACAAGAGACACCAGATTTAACATGGAAACCCAATATGGGAAAAACCACCAATGTAACTAGTTACTATTTTTCAGTCTTCTGAAGTGATGCCCTATTAGGAGCCAACCCGATAAAAGGTTACAAAACACACTGTTAGGTGTGACCTTGTTAGAGGATTTAATCACCCTATTAGGAGTGGCCTTGTAAGAGGTCTTGAAACAATTCAATAGAACTGTCACCTTGTTAGAGAATTTACAAAATGGCTGTTAAACCAACTCGGTTAGGAGATTTTGAAATCACTGCTACAATGGTAAGAAAGTAACAATGAAATGAATTGAATAATGATGCAACTGAATTGCTGAATACAGATCTTTGTTCTGCTTCACTAGATCCTTCCTGATCAAAATATATCTCTGCTGCTCCTCAAGGATATCTAATCATCCTTCAAAATTCGCTCACACTTTCCTTCTTTTTCACTTCCACACTTTTAATTCACATCCTGACCTTCTATATATACCATTCAGATTATCCATTCAAATTGTCAAGTTGGCACTAATAACATTACTAATCATTACAACAATCAGCTAGAATAATCAAACTTTATTTCTCAAATTAACAAAATCCTTTACTGGGCCGACCTTGCTCGGTAAACACTAATCTGAAAAGATTTCCTTTGGTGATCGAGAGAATTCAGTAAGCAATGCAAATTCTACAACATCCTTTGGAGATCGAGTGAACTCGGTAAACACTAACTTTCCTTTGTTAACCATGGAATCTCGGTTAACATTGTTTTCTACCATACTTTTCTTTGACACCCGAGATATCTCGGTAGACACTGAAAACTGCCTGCTGACTGACTGAGCTCGGTAAATACTGGGAACTGCTTTGCTGACCTACTAAGCTTGATAAATAATATGACATTTGTGTGACATCAAAGACAACACACAATTAATCCAACAATCTCCCTCTTTGGCATTGATGGTAACACAATATGTCACAGCACAATGAAATTTCATAGAAAACATAGAGTAAGGAGCATATCCTTAGCTTCATTTTGATTCTCAACTATGAGAACTCCCTCTATTAGCAAACTTCACTTTCTGACTGAAAAACTCTCCCTCTTAGAAATCTAGAGAAATTTTTTGAAATATGACAGCAAACTCTCCCTCTTTGACAACACATGCCAAAGACAACACATACTAGGTGAATAGCAATGTACCTTGAGTACTAATTCATATGCAATGATTCCTTGACTAAGCTGCATCAATTGACTGATCTTTAATATGCTCTGGTTGATGCATTACTAAAACTTCATTTAGTGAGCCTTGGATAGGGGAATGACCCCTAACTTACCTCTTAGATACAAGAATGCATCCTTAGGTAGTGGCTTGGTGAATATATCTACAATCTATTCTTTTGCATGAATATATTCTAATCTGATTTCCTTGTCCTGCACCAATTCTCTGACAAAGTGATATTTTATAGCAATGCGTTTGGTTTTGGAATGCATTACTAGATTCTTTGAAATATTTATTGCACTTGTATTATCACAAAATATAACAACTGATTATTTGATCTCAATCTTCATGCCTTCTAATAATTGTTTGAACCAAACAATATTAGAGCAATTTACTGCTGCAACAACATATTTTGCTTCTGCTATGGATTGGGATGTGCAATTTTTCTTTTTACTGGTCCAAGATACCAACCTCTTGCCAAGAAAGAATGCTCCACCACTTGTACTTTTTCTATCATCAATGTTTCCTACCCAATCAACATCAGTAAACACTTTTAAGTCCAGATTGCCTCCAAATTTATACCACAAGCCATAATCTTCAGTTCCTTTCAAGTATCTCAAGATTCTTTTGATTGCCATCATATGATTTTCTCTAGGTTTTGCTGAGAATCTTGCTACTATACCAACTGCTGAGGCAATATCAGGCCTTGTATGAACTACATATTGTAATTTTCCAATCATTGATCTGTATAAAGGTCTGATCTACTTCTTTTGAATCATCATTTTTGGTAAGCTTCATTCTAGTAAACATGGGGGTACCAACTGGTTTTGCATCTTCCATACCAAACATCTTAAGTATTTCCTTGATGTATTTAGACTGAGTAATGTAGATACCATTCTTGCTCTACTGAATTTGAAGACCAACAAAAAACTTTATCTGACCAAACATAGACATTTCAAATTCTTTGTTCATTTGCTCTAAAAATTCTTTGCACTGATCATCATTACCTGTAAACATAGTATCATCCACAAATATTTCTGCCAAAACAATTCTATTATCTGGTCCTTCCTTGATGTACAAACTACTGTTATCATTAGCTCTTTTGAAACCAATCTGAATAAGATAGTTATGTAATCTTTCATACCATGCTCTAGGGGCTTGTTTCAAACCATACAATGTTTTGTGTAACTTGTAGACCATATCCTTTTTGTCTGGATAAAAAAAACCTTGAGGTTGCTCAATGTAGACTTCTTCATCAAGAATACCATTGAGAAATGTAGATTTTACATCAATTTGATATACCTTAAATCCTTTATGTGCTACATATGCAAGTAGAGTTCTTACACCTTCTAATCTTGCAACAGGAGAAAAAGTCTCTCCATAATCTATACCTTCTTGAGAATACCCTTTACACACTAATCTAGCTTTGTTTCTAGATACTTGACCATCTTCATTCAGCTTGTTCCTAAATACCCATTTTGTTCCAATTACATTTTTGTCTTTAGGCCTAGGTACAAGAGTCCATGTCTTGTTTTTCTCTATTTTTTCTATTTCTTCATTCATATCCTCAATCCAACTTTCATTTTCCAATGCATTTTTAACATTTTTAGGTTCAAAGTCAGCAAGTAAACATGTACCTTTTAGTTTACTTCTTGTCATAGTACCATCTGATTTGTTTCTAATAATTTGATCTGGTGTATGATGCTTCCTGACATACTTGGCCAATACAAGTTCCTTGCTTCTTGAATGAGTTACATTGTCATCTTCTTGAATTTCATCTTCAGGTTCAATTTTCTCAGGCTCGGTAGATATTCGCTTGGTAGCTTCAGGCTGAGACTCAATTTCTTGTGACTCGGTTACTGTACTGGGCTTGGTAGATGTAGTTTCCTTATTGACAGATGTGTCTGGCAATGTATCAGGTTCAATGTAAACAAATCTTTTGTAATCCTCTGGTTCCTTTTTGCTTTCTTCTTCAATCTTTTCTGCAAACTCATCAACTTTCACATGTGCACTTTCTATGATTTTGTGAGTAGACAAATTCAGACATCTATATGCTTTACTTTTGCAAGAATATCCCAAAAATATTCCTTCATCACTTTTTACATCAAATTTTCCTTTTCTAGATTCTTTTAAGATGTAACATTTACTACCAAATACTTTCAGGTAACTTACATTGGGTTTATAGCCATACCATAACTCATAAGGAGTTTTGAATGTGTATTTCCTCAACTATACTCAGTTCAAGGTATGAACTATAGTGCTAATAGCTTCCTTCCAATATTTCATAGCAATGTTCTTTTCAATCATTAGAGTCCTTGCACAATCCATGATAGATCTGTTCCTTCTTTCAGCTATTCCATTCTGCTCAGGAGTTCTTGGGGCTGAGAGTTGTCTTTGGATTCCTCTTTCAATGCAGAAATTATTGAATTCATGGGAGATGAATTCACCACCTCTGTCTGATCTCAAGAACTTCATTCTTTTTCCTGTTTCCTTTTCTACTCTTACCAGATACCATTCGAATTTCTCAAATGCCTCTGATTTTTCTCTTAAATACATAACAGTCATCATTCTAGAGTAATCATCAACAAAGAGAATAAAGAATTTTTCTCCAGTATAGCTTTCAACTCCAATAGGTCCACATAAATTAGTATGCACAATATCCAAAATATCTTCAGACTGATAGTTTTTACTTTTAAAGCTAGTCTTTCCCATTTTACCAATCTGACAATTCTTGCATAGACCAACATCAGGTTTCTTCAAAGTAGGAATACCTCTTACTTTCTTGAATTTGTTTATTTTCACCATATTATCAAAATTTACACGACATAACCTTTTGTGCCATAACCAACTTTCTTCAATTTGAGCAATAAAACATGAGCATTCACCAAGATCAAGATAAAATAGGTTACCTTTGGTTTGTTTGCCTAAACCAATCAGTTTTCCTTTGTCATCTAGCAGTCTTGCTTTGCCATCTTTGAATTCAACCTTGAATCCAATGTCGATTAGCTGTGCTACACTTAGAAGATTATGCTTTAGTCCTTCAACCCAATATGCATTATCACATACAAGTTCTTTGGTTAATGAAATTCATCCTCTTCCTTTTATACAACAAGGTTCATTGTTTCCAAACCTTACATTACCACCATCATAGTCTTCAAGGTGTTCAAACTTTGTTCTATCACTAGTCATATGATGTGAGCATCCACTGTCTATAATCCATGTATCATTTTTTCTTATATGGGAGATAAGTGCCATCTCATATTCATCATCATCAGATTCATCTTTTACAGCAATGAAGACAATTTCTTCTTCACTATGATCAGAATCCTTAGCCAAAAAACATGTTTTCTTACCTTTATCCTTGAATGACTTGAAATTCTTCTTTCCATTGTACTTGTGACCTTTCTTCTCATCCTTTCTTTGCTTGTTTGGGCACCTAGCTGCAATATGACCAATTTCTTCACATGAGAAATAGATTAAAGGAGTTTTACCTTTGTATTTACCTCTGCCTCTAGTATATTTCTTTGCAAGTAATGCCTCAATAACTTCAAGATCACTATCTAAAATTTCCTTTGATTCTTCTTCACTTTCTGACTGGATTTTCTTGCCCTTCTTAAGTGAAAGTTTGGCCTCAAATTCTAATTCAATATTTTTAGAAGTTGGAACATAGTTTTCATAGTTATCCAATTCAAAAGCTGTCAATCTTCCAAGTAAGGCATCCAAAGTTATATTGTGATTTTGTTCACATCTTCTTTCTTGAATAGCAGATACTCTTATTGCATAGATAGGAAGCAATGTTCTAAGAACCTTACTTATAACAGTTTCATCATCAATTTTTCCTCCAGAAGCTCTGATTTCACTAACACTCACCTTGATTCTTTCAACATATTTTGCAATGTTTTCATCTTCTTTCATCTTCATTTGATCAAACTGTCCTCTTAGGCTTTCTGCTTTGGCTCTCTTCACATTGTCATCACCACCATAAATTTTCTTCATCTTGTTCCACATTTCATAAACAATTGTGCAGTCTTTGATCTCATCAAATTCTTCATAGCTAAGAGCTGATGCAATGTCTATCATCATGGTGTTATGGTTCTTTTTCTCTGCAATGTCTTCAACAGTTAATGTGCCAGTAGGAACTGTATATTCTTGATCAATATATTTGCATCCTAAGTCACCAATGGAAGCCAGATGAAGTCTCATGAGACCTTGCCATGCTGAAAAGTTATCTCTATTAAGCCTTGGAATTTCTCTCTTGTAAAACATCTTGATCTTTAGCTTAGGTCCTTGAAACCCTTCTTGCAAGCACCAAAAGAAATGATACCAATTGTTAGAAATATATATGTAGTAACTAAGAGGGGGGTGAATCAGTTAACCATAAATTTTCTTTCCATAGATCCCTTAGATGTCTTATTAAATTATTTGTTGCTGTTATTTGGAAAACATACAGAGAAATGCTGAAACTCAGTTATTGCAGTGAGTATTAATTATAACTATTCTTAAGCATTCATCAGTGATTAACATACATGAATAAAGAAAATAACATGAACACAAGAGACACCAGATTTAACATGGAAACCCAATATGGGAAAAACCACCAATGTAACTAGTTACTATTTTTCACTCTTCTGAAGTGATGCCCTATTAGGAGCCAACCCGGTAAAAGGTTACGAAACACACTGTTAGGTGTGACCTTGTTAGAGGATTTAATCACCCTATTAGGAGTGGCCTTGTAAGAGGTCTTGAAACAATTAAATAGAACTGTCACCTTGTTAGAGGATTTACAAAATGGCTATTAAACCAACTCGGTTAGGAGATTTTGAAATCACTGCTACAATGGTAAGAAAGTAACAATGAAATGACCTGAATAATGATGCAACTGAATTGCTGAATAGAGATCTCTGTTCTACTTCACTAGATCCTTCCTGATCAAAATATATCTCTGCTGCTCCTCAAGGATATCTAATCATCCTTCAAAATTCGCTCACACTTTCCTTCTTTTTCACTTCCACATTTTTAATTCACAACTTGATCTTCTATATATACCATTTGGATTGTCCATTCAGATTGTCAAGTTGGCACTAATAACATTACTAATCATTACAACAGTGAGCTGGAATAATCAAACTTTATTTCTCAAATTAACAAAATCCTTTACTGGGCTAACCTTGCTTGGTAAACACTAATCTGAAAAGATTTCCTTTGGTGACCGAGAGAACTCGATAAGCACTGCGAATTCTGCAACATCCTTTGGAGATCGAGTGAACTTAGTAAACACTAACTTTCCTTCATTAACCGTGGAAGCTCGGTTAACACTATTTTCTGCCATACTTTTCTTTGACACCCAAGATATCTCGGTAGACATTGAAAACCGCTTGCTGACCGCCTGAGCTCAGTAAATACTAGGAACTGCTTTGCTGATCAACTGAGCTTGATAAATAATATGACATTTGTGTGACATCAAAGACAACACACAATTAATCCAACAATATTCAAGAGATGTGTTTTTGTAAGTCTGAGGGATATCATGTTGCGCAAGCAATCATATATTATACACAATGGAAAAGTCAATAGTCACATGTCATATCTATCAATGGTAATATCAAAGATTGGAAATGAAGACCATAAGCTTATACGATAATGGAGATTTTTTATAGCATGAAATGAAGGCTCCAGCATACATGATGATATTGAAACATTATTGCCAATAGTTGAAATTATTATAAGTGCGAACAAAAAGCATTGAAAATGATAATATATGAAATTAGCAATGCAAGTATGAGACTGAATGAGCACACAATGAAAAATAGTGACATAATTGATTGTATAGAATTTGTATATGAAAATTCATAGAAGTGGTAAACGAAACTCTCATATTAGCAGCGATTGAGGTTTTAATTTAGTGATGAAGAGTAGATGGCATGGTTTTTGTTTTGCAGAGAAATGATCTTCAGTATTGGTACTGATGGCCTCATCATCATCTCAGGCATAGGGAAAGTTAAGCACCAAAAATCTAGGAAATCTATAGAAGTTAAACCTCAAACATAATAAGCTCCATGAACAGGGTATTCCAGAGTAAAGAAAAACAAATGTAACTTCAGCAAGATATAATTTAAATCATAATGATAATCATAGTCAAGATATAACTTCACCATTCAATTCCATAAACATGAATAATAAATATGTATATACAAAAGATGATGCAAATATAACATATAAATGAACATGTTCTATATGTATAAAATGTATCAAAAGTATGTCCATATGAAAATATGGCACATGCGATTTCAAAATGTATACAAAATCAATGTTTTAAGGTGTACAATGTGGCATATATGCGATCTCAAAATGTGCCAAGTGTCATCTCTAAATGACCACAAAACTAAAACTGCATCCTATGCTATAGGGGGATCATCAAAATGTAGCCTCTTTGAAGAAGTGTTGGGCTCTGATTGATCTTGCATAAAAAATGAGTTCAAACCAAAGTTAGATTGCTTACTTTATATGATTTATACATACATACATACATACATACATACATACATATATATATATATATATATATATATATATATATATATATATATATATATATATATATATATATATATTTATATATATATATATATATATATATATATATATATATATATATATATATATATATAAAATTCATAATTCAAACACTAATTTAATTAAAATTATAACTAAATACAAATATTTGTACCTGGTCTCTCAATCGCCTACCATGATCAGGTGTCTTAGCATAAGTCCTGGGTAGCAAAGGGACCATGTGAGCAATACCAACTCTGACCTATAAATATATATTTGCAATAATGAGATTAGTAGAGTGGTGCAACATAGAGTAATAAATCTACAAAATAGGATGATAGCATAATAAAATTACAAATTGATTGAACTAAAATTAAAACTTACATCTGGTGATCCCTCCTTTGGAATAGTGGGCTGGGTCAACAAAGAAATGAAAGATTCTCATGGGCCCTCCCTCAAAGTCAGAGTAACCTATGAGAGTAAAAAGATTGTCAATTATATATCAATGTACTTCATCATAGCAACCCTGGTTACAAAATACAAATAACAATACATAAAAGTCTACGTACAATCAAGCTATCACTCCGAATCGAGACGCCTGTAACCCTACACTGCTGAACCGATGTCGGGACATCATCAATAGCCACACCTTATACAGTAAAGTGCAAGTTAAATATTTATCACTACACACAAGTGGCATACATATGCATGCATAATTAATCTTAAACAATTAACTACCTTTCCTTTGTTGAGACCTGATGAAGGAACCCCCTCATGCCCCCTACTGACATCGGCTGTAGCCTGCAAGAACACAATAAGATGACAATATATATTAGTAAATATATGAATTTTATTTCTCTAATTGATAGAGATTTAAGCATGTACACCAAATGATATAAAAAAAACTAATGGGTACATAATTTATAATATACTGTATAGTCATCAAGGCCAAATGAAATGGCCGAAAGTGTGGATGTATCCACCTGTCTCACCTCCTCCTATGTCATCGACAGAACATAAATGGAAAAAATATATATACATAAGTGCATGCAATCATTAAAACTAATCTAAATAAATAAATTATTTTTAAATTAAATAAGTCATGTGACAAATTTATTTATAATGTTTACTCTTACCATATCAATAGGAGTCAATGGCTCTACGTGCACCTCTTGAGCACTCTCATGAGATGTAGCTGCTCCATGAGGTGTTGCAGCCTCTACAGCTATGTCTCCTGTATCCTCCTCATCAATATCATGAAACTGATATGTATTAAAATCAGTAAGCGGTCTGAGGCACATATGCCTGCACATAATGCACATATGGGGCTCACATACATGTGAACTCCGATGAGATGTCGATGTGCTAGCAACATCCATAGGAGGAAACACTGACCGGGTCTGTGTGATCAACTGATCACTCAGTAAATGAATGGCCCTAATAGTCTGTGAGGTAGCCTCTGCAATGATATCGAGATGCTGCACTAGAGGAGGGGGTGCGACATCAGTGGGGGGGACAAAGCTAGTGGCCTTTCGACGCTGGGAAGATGGCCTAGTTTGAGGAGCTCCTCTGCCTACGCTCATGTTGGGCCTCATACTCCAATAATCAACATGGTGACCAAGAAAAAATTCAACATACAAATTTTTAATGAAATAAAATGGGACCTCCAAATTGCTATGGGGTGGTTTTATCAAAAACCATCCACTAGCGATCCCAAAAGTTTGTGCACATTGCTTCATTTGTGCACCATTTTATTGATAATTTAGGCTTTTTGGGGTCAACTGGTATTCCAGTTTTAGGATCGACAAAAAGGGCAGCTATATCTTCCTTAGTTATATTAAGGGCTACAATCCCATCATGGTCAAGCCCATCATCAAATTGGGTGTGCATATCATCACACCAATGAAGAGCATCATTATGTTGCTGCGTGAGTGTGTCAATATTTCCAACAATTGTATTTAGTGTGGCAAGCATGGGACCTAATGTAGGTATATTTTGATACATGTTTTGGAAACCTCGTATCGTGTTCAAATTTTCTTGTATCAAATCTTGTAAAGATTTAGGGTTTAGATATGGGGGATTATTTTTGGGATCGTTATTTGGTGCAGGAGGGTTATTTTCTTCATTGTTGTTAGCCATGCCTGATTAAATAAAAAACAAATCTAAATTTCAATCTAATTTCATATATTATTACAAATATAAATACAAAACCCTACTTAAAAAAAAAATGCTACATTTAGCATGAAAATGAAATAAATTAATAAAAATTATACAAATAACTACTTACCGAATATGCTTAGAGTCAAATTTGTTGTTTCCAATATCAGGTACCCGAAAATATATCTGGTATATGAAAATCACAGAAAGAAACTTGAAGAAAATCGTGCAAGGAAATGAAGAAAAGGGCTCATGGGTTTTGGATTTATACCACAGTTATTGGGTACCCGATAATATCGAGTACCTAATAAGGTCTGTGCTTTGGTGGCAGGTTTGCCCAGGTGTACTAACACCCAGGCCTACTAAAAAGTCAACAAGCACTTTCATGCGCTTTTGGAGGAGTGAATATTTTTCACATCACCACTTTTTGGCCCCTCATGATCTTGCACATACCCACTTCCTATGAGTTTCATTGACATTATATATGAGGCCTTGATGAGTTATGTTTTTCCTTCTCCTAAACATATATTATAAGTAGAGAATGATGTCCATGAGGCTCTTCATAAGGAATATTTTGAGCATAATGATCTTAATCAAGTCAATACTATTCAAGATACCTCTCAAACCAAATCTTGGATTGTTGTAAAATGTGTTCATGCACTACTATACATTGATGACCTTTTTTTCACAAATCCAATCTTAGAGAAAAATGATTCTAATAAAATTGACTCTATTCAATATCTATTTCCTTCTTCAATTATTTGTCCAATACAAATAGGTGGCCCATCAACTCTTCAAGATAATTATTGAAGAACCTTATACTTCACACCAACATTCCATAGCGAGGACCATACCTTTTACTTTGAGCACCAAAAAACTCTATGTAATGGATGTGTGGATATTTATTGATCCTCTTTATATTTCAATCCATTCCCACATAAATGAGAATCTTATCTTATTGATATGTCAAACCTTCATAATGAGCAATATTTTTCAAAAGAAACTTTAGTTACACCACCTTCTCATTTTCCAAATCACTCTATACATTCTCCTCCTAATTTATCCTCTCATAAAGAGTCTATTTTTTTGAGCTTTCTGAGGCCAACTTAATTACTCTTCCTTTGAAAAATAAGCGCAGAAATAGAAATTATAAACAAGACAATTCTTCCATTTTTATATTTCATCAAATTCATGGCCATAAGACTAGTGAATGTTATGATTTAAAGTGTAAAATTCAATAATTCTTTGATTTTGGTATGATTAAAATGACTTGCAACTATGAAGGACACGTTTTTCATGATCATTATACCTAATATATTTATATTCCTATTATGTTTCTCCTCACTATCACATTTCTAGCCTATCCTTTGTGGGCTCATTGTCATAACTTGTGAGAAACATAATAGTTCTTTTTCCTTGTCTTCTCACTTGGGGGGAAAGGGTTCTATTTCACTCTCCTACTTATCTCAAAGGATTCATTTTCTCTCTTTTTTGACTTGTTTCTTTTATAAGATGGAATTCTTTCTTGCATGCATTTTTTGCTTTACATAAGGGTATTCTCTTTTTTAGGAGATAGACATCCTAAGTTGCAACCTTATTCTTTCTTTAAAAAAATGTCTATTATAAATATAAACCACTTCTATAGCATAATGTCTCCTTCCTCTTTGTCTCTTCCTTCACAATGTATCCAATATCCCTTGTGTACTTGCATCTTTTATTGTATAATGTTCTTTCTTGCAAGAATTTATTGTTTTACACAAATATTTTCATCTCGAGTCACAACCTTATTCTTACTTGAAATTTCATGTTTATTATAAAAGATATATCACTTAGGGAATATATTGGGTTTTATTTTTTCTCCTTCTTTCAAGGATCCTTTATCTTTTTGTTGTTCATCTATTTTGTACTACGATGTCCTCCTATGTACAAACTTGTTGTTTAGGATGTTTCTCTCCTTACAATCTCTTCCTTACGTGGAAATACATATCTTGTACACTTGAGGTCACCACTAAGTAGACACAATGTTACATCCTTCTCTTCCTTTCATCTCTATGTGTTTTTCATTATTTCATGATGGTACATTATTTTTGGTATGAGATACTTTGTTTCATGCAAGATCTTAATGTCTCTTCTTAAAAAAAAATTTCATGTCTCAAAAGGAGTGTCTATCATCTAATAATAATTCATATCATAATTTTATTTCTTTTGTTGATGACTTTCTTACTTTATGTGTGATGCATTTTCTAGCATATATATTTCTTTTTTACATTATTAGTTCTCTCTAATATGCTGCTTATTTTTCTTGAAATTGTATATCTATTATAAAGTGACTTTCATTAAGGGTGTATTATATATATTTTATCTTTCATTCACACTTGGGGACAAGGTTTCTTGTACATTCTTTCTTTCTTTTGTCTAAGGATATACTTTCCTTAGTACAGTAGCATTTGTTTACCATGTGTCATTCTTTTCCTATAAATAATTATTGTTTTGATTGGGATTATATCTTATACAATAGGTGTGAATACTTGGTCTTCACCTCTTATTTATTTTAAAAAATATGTCCATTATAAAAAATCTCCCTTACTATGTGTTTCAAAGTTTTTCATCCTTCATCAAGAATCCCTATTTCACCTAGCGATAGGGGGCTAAATGGGTGCATTATTGTTCTCTTCCCTCTCTTTGTCTTGAAGATGTTATTTTTGTTCAAGTTCTTCTATTTAAGGTAGATGTTGTGTCAACAAGATCTCTTCCTTTCAAGGATCTTTTCTCACAAGTGGAATATCCTTTCACAATTATCTATTTTATTAGCCTATAGGAGTTAAAATTCATAGATATGTTTGTGATATGAATTTTTTCTTTAAGGATATATCCTTGTTGATGGAATTAGGTATCCTTTCTTCTCTTCCTTATAGTTTATATTATGTAGCCATCATAATGAGGGGGGAATAAATACAACCTCCCTTGTACATTCTCTTGCACACTTTCCTTATGAATTTTTATATACAACCAATCCCCATGGATACAATGGATCTGTATCCATCCATGGGATGCACATATACAAGCCAATCTTCATGGATATAATAGATTTTTATCCATCCATGAAGTGTACATATACATAAATCTTCATGAATATAGTGGATCTATATCCATTCATGTGGTGCACACATAGGGAAAGTTTCCAGAAGGCATAGGGTTTTTAGATAGAATTGACTAGCATGGAATACAACTTGCTAGAACTTTCAATCCTATCTTTTGTGTGGTCCATAGTAAGACATACAAGCTTATTGGGCATGGTGGTCACACTTTATGTGGTTTCAAGTAAGACATACAATCTTATTGGGTGAGGAAAGAACCTCTCTCTCTCTCTCTCTCTTCGCTATGATGGTTAAGTAGGTTAGATCATGGAGTTGGTGTCGTAGTTGATGTTTGTCTTGTTCTTCCTATGTGATCACTTGCGCTCTTGCAATATATTTATATACATGATATTAGTGGATGAGTCATTTTTTATTGAGGTCTCTTTCAATAGTTGATTTGGAGTTTTGTTTTAGTACTAACCCCTTTTTGTTTTCAGTGTCTTTTGTCTTTTGTCTTTTCTTTTAATTTTTGCTTTTTTTTTTGTGCCCTTGTGCATGGATGTGGAGTTAGGATCCTTAGTTTAAGGGCTTATGTCCTTATACTTGGTGATGTATTATCTCTTTGCTATTCACCACAATCATCTTTATGTCTCTTTCTTCTATCTCTTCCTTTACCATGATCATGAGTTTTTCCCATACTCCCTCTAAAGTGGGGGATAAATGTATAGTCATAAAAAGTAAGAACTTACTTTTTTGTTCTTTTTAGGACCATTTTATCCCACTTTACTATGTTTCTTATGTTAGGATCTCAGATTGTACCTAATTGCATACATAATTTAAATCAAGGTCTTGCCTTCTCCTTCAATCAAGCTAAAAAATCTAAGTAGCCTCCAATTTTTATGCACAATTTCCCATGTATCTATCCATTCAAAATAATTCACTTCCCTCCTGGACCCCATTTTGGTAATTTCAAGATTTGGATGCATTTATGATTGTATTTACCTCGTATCTTCCATTTTCCCCCAAACCACTTAACACTTCTCAAATCTTGCAATTTCACCTCAATATCTACACCTTTTGAGTATAGGTCAAACTTGGTTCAATCTATACTTGGTATAGGTCAAACCTATTTCAACCTATACCTTAGGGGTTGAATTTTGGTGGGTTTCAGGACCGATAAAAAGTGTTTTCATTTTCCCACTTTGCACAGTCAACCTTCACAAATTTGGACCACAAAATCACTATAAAAGGATACCTCTTCCTCTCATTTTCACATCATCACCCATACTTAAGTCATATGGATCTATACAAGAAAACTATTGTGCATTCAAGGAGTTCAAGAAAGAAAGAAAGTATTCATTGGAGACATTCACCCATTATTCATCAAGCATTCATGCATTTCCTTCAATAGATCTAACTTGTTTCTCCATAGGAAGAAAATGAGTTGGTCATTAAGGGAGGAGATCTACATTCACCCATTCAAGTATTTATTTTTTCTTCAATTCATTATTGAGGTAAATTACAAGAATCTACTACATGAGGTTTGTCTTACACAATTTCCTTTTGGTTTTTTTTATTGATTCTAAACTATTGCATCAACATACTTGATCACATACTAAGCACAATTGCATCTACATAGTATGATATCTTCCATTGTTAGATTTAATCTGTACTACATGATAACATTTCTTTTATTTCAATTCAAGGTTAATTTCTAAACAGTAGAGTAACCTTTAAGAAACACCCCTCTAAAAAAAGATATAAAATCTTGGCGAATCTCTCAAATTTTATGAAAAATAAAGTATTCTTATTGGCGATTACTTTTGAATAACAATTTTTTTGTATAAAATATTGGTGAGTCTCAAACAATAAAAAGGAATTAGTTAATCACCATGGTGAATACTTCTATTTAAAAAAATAGAATTCTTATAGAAAATTATTAGGCTTAATGTGGAAACCTTTGATGAGTTTAAGGAATAGACTCTGTAATAATTACTTGCTACCGTTTATTTAAAATATAATCTATTAACCTCATTGTATTGTGTGAGACAAATGTATTGATATTTTTAAATATTAATGGGGCCCAAAATTTCTTCAAGACCATTGATTTATATTGAGATCAACAATCTGAAAGAAATTTTAGCTCCCATAAGCATTACAAACCGAATAGTATCATTTTTACCTCATAGAATATAATGAGGGTCACTAGATTATACTTTAAGTCGGCAATGACAACTAAAAGTTGGTGATAGATCCGTATAGTAACTAATAATCATGATATATTATTAGAGAATTAATTTAAATTTCTACAATAACTTATAAAATTCTGACGAATCAAATCTAATCATTACATATCGAATATTGTGGCAAATTTTTGAGTTCAAGTTTTTTATAAAATAAATTATTTTGCGATTTAAATATTTCTAAATCAAAATTCTGTAAAAATGTGGTGATTTAGGTTGCCTTAAATCTTGAATTATTAGCCAAATTTTAATTCTCAAATTTCCAAAATTAGCCAATTGGCAAATATTAGCCACTAAAAATTATGATGCTAAACAGGGTCTTGACCAAGGTAATCCCCTTCCCCCAATAATTTCCCATTCTCTCTTCAGTGTAGGTGTAGTTTTTTGGAGCTACATATTTGAATTTATAGATTTGTTGATGCATTAATAGTCACAACCTCAAGACCTCTAGTTTCAACTCTCTGAGGTATAGGTTGAACTTGTTTCATCCTATACCTAGTAAAGTTTGAGCCTATTTCGACATGTTTCTGTAGCTTTGAGATTTTGACATCTGGTAGATTTAGACTTCAGGTTTTTGGATCCTAATCAGTTCCCAGTTCTGACACAGTCTAACATTATTTTTACAGATCTAAATCTACTTCCTCTACTATCCCTCAAGGTGAGTACATCTTCATTCTCATTCTATTTTAGCACTTTCTTTCATGCATTAGAGATGATATTAAATCTTGCTAGAAACCATTTCTTTAGTCATAACATAGATCTCTTTCATTCCTCTTTTATACATTCTATCTATATATGGAGTACCTTAATCCATCCTTAGCTAGACCTTTCATTTGTGTCCCTTCATCCTTTTGGGTTTTGCAAATAATACTTGGCCTAAGGATTGGATTTTGGTCTTCCAATGTATATAAAAAGTGGAGATCTACCATTGATCTCCATTTTATATTACACACACACATAGTCGCATACATAGATTGTAGTGTTGATATATCCACTAACATATTATGTTTAGGACCCCAATGCACATATACTAACATGAATTACAAGAATAATATGACAAAATCAAATTACATGAATAACATGAATTACATTAGTTGACAGAAAAAAGAACTAAAATGAGAAAAAAATGAGTAAGTGCTTATAAAATATGAAAATGCAATTATATAGATGGCATAATCATAATACTTAAAAATTACATGATTACATAACCTTTCAAAGTACATAATCATACTAATTACATGAATTTTCAAATTACCAAATATAATCACATAAATGAGCATAAAGCTATGGACACAAAGGAAAAACAATACATCTAATTCACTTTAAGTGATTGGGGGTTTCAATTGCACTGTTTGGTACCTAATTAAAACTGAAAGTAAATTGAATGTCAAGGAATCCAATCATACACATACACATACACATACACATGCACATGCACATGCACATGCACATGCACATGCACATGCACATGCACATGCACATGCATAGTTTTCAGTGTTGTAATATCTACTAACATATAATGTTTAGGACCTCGCACACATATACTAAAATTATTTACAATAGTTGAGAGAAAAACAATTGACATTTTCACAAAAAATGAACAAGTTCTTAGAAATTATCAACAAGTGATCATAAAAATTACATTAGCATACAAATTACATGTTACATGAATACATAATCATACAGATACACAAATCATATAAATTACGTAAACATACAAATTATAATTCAGCTTAAGAAATTAAAAATTATAATTTCTACGTAATTGAAATTTAATTGAATGTTAAGTAATCTAAACAAACAATGAGGATGCAAAGGTATAGAAAACTGATAATGAAATGAACATGAAGGAAACATTACAAATTATGATGTGAAGTTGTTAAAATATACAGATATGAAATAGAAATGAGCATGAAGGAAATGACAGTGATGTTGGTGGTTTGGGTGGCCATGTGCTCCAATTTCATGTGAGAAACCTCTCCACTTAGGAAGTTAGGGTGCACATGTTTTGGTTGTGGGCCCTGTCATGCACCAAAATTTTGATTTGGGGTTTCTAACTCGGCATCCTCAATAAAATGATATTTTGTTTCACCTCTTCATCTATGTGGTGGCCCATGAGGACCCCTAAACTTAGAGTGTGCACATTCTGGATCCTCCACCCTAATTCAATTTAATTGATTAAGGGTTTCAATTATACTATTTCATTCATCTTCATTCCATTTTAGTTCTATATGTTGATGGCATATATAACTGAAAATGGAATTTACATGAAGGAAACAATACAAAAAAGGATGTGAAGTTTCTCAAAGTAAGATGTGAAATAAAAAAGAAGGCAACAATATAAATGATAGATACCTCAAAATGAATTGAACAAAAATGATAGTATAGGTAGTAAGGGTTGTGGAAGTAATGACTATTATTGGCCTTGCACATTTTTTTGTTAATCCAGGTGGTTTAATGTTGAAAATAACACAAGGTGTGTAGTTGAGGTGAATAAAGAAACAATGTGGTTGGATCAATGAGACATGGTCATGTCAATAGTTTGAGGGTGGTAATTTTTTGGTAGGTGGTAGGGGTTTTATTTATTTCATTCCATCGCCAGTATGCAAATTTTTTTGGGTCTATACTTGTCCACGTGGAAATGTTTTCTTATTACTGTGGGTTATGCCTTAGCTAGTGACCCTCATGCACATCAATTGAGTTGACATGTTATATTTGGGATTTGTCTTTATTTAAAATCAGTGCGTACTATGATTTTTTTGTGAACTTCTCAACACGTTGGATAGGTTGAATTTGGAACAAGACATGCATCCTTTTATTTATGGATGGGCATATATGTAATTCATATATTAACCATTAGCAATACAATTTTTGGGCTATTATTTTTTATGTTTGAGTGGATAATCATACAATTTTATTTGATATAGTAGGGTAGATCCTGTGTGCTATAAATGTGTCACACTTCTATGAATCATTACATTCAAGAACACTCAAGAATGAGGTCTCAAAAATTGATCCATAGCTCCCTAGGCATGGAGTGCAAGGGTTTTAAGAAAGCTCTCAGCTAGAGTTATTTAGCCTATAACCTTGCTAGTAAACCATGCAATGGGAGATTCAAATGTAGACAAGGGAAAAAATGCCAATATCCTCAAGAATCAAGAATGAAAATGCAATGCAATGCTATGCTAGAAATGGAAATGCAAGCTAAGCTATGAAAATGAAAGATGCAAGTATTACAAAGCCTCCTAGTTAAGCTAGATGAATTAATCTAAAGAATAAAGGAAACTAAGCTAAGAATGCCATGATAATGAAGCTACTATGTAAGAAATGAAACTATGATAACATGTAGATGCAAAAGCCAAGAATGCTCCAAATCTCCAAAAAGCTCAAAAGTGTACCTAGAAAACCTGCAGCATAACATTAACATAAAAAGTTGAGGATCTAGAATGAAGAAGAGATCTCTCCTTTTATAAGAAATGAGAAGGAATGGACCATGGAGATTAAGAGGCAAAATATTTAATCAATGGTGGAGCTTAAAAGAGGAGCAATCCATGTGCGCAAGTATCCTCCAATAGGAAAATAAGAGTTGACTTTTGTGTCCATATGAGACAAAAAGTGCTTTTATCCTTTTTATAAAATAAGAATAATGTTTTATTTGTGCAACTTAGGATAAGAGGAAAAGGGGGGGCTTTTTATTTATTAAAAGGGGAGGAAATATTCCTTTTAATAAATAAAAACTTAGGATAAAATGGTTAGCCCATAGAAAATAATTGAATAAATGATAGAGCTAGGATTTGATCAAGAATGAGCAATTAATGATTTAGCAAAAGGGGCTAATAGTCTAGATGACCATTTTTAGGTGTATAAATTTGCCCCTCTTTGCCTAATGTGTGATCGATTTGGGAACACATGTAGTCAAAGAATGAAGTTGAAATGTGAGATCGATTTGGGATCACAAAGCAACTCAGATTAGCCAAGAAAGCAAGAGATAGCCAAGAAGGCAAGCAATAGCGTTCTGACTCCAAAGAATGAAGTGCAGAAAAATAGAAAATCCTACATGGTCAGCCTGGTAGTGATAGTACTAAACACTTAGGAAAGAGATAGCCAATAAGATATGATGTGTCTGCCCCCTCAGGATCAAAAGCGAAATTCGGGTAGAGGGAATGTAGAAGCAAGAGAGACATGATCAAATCACTAGAAATCATAATCGAAGATGAAAGAATAGAACAACCATCAAGTAGTGAAGGTATGCCCCACACATGGGACCTGGGGCATGAACCAAGCGGTCCCTCAACCCGAAAACACCACGGAGGGGAAGAATTTGAACTTAGGATTTAAAGTGAATGAAAGACTAGAAGTTTGAAAGAGATGGAGAAGAAGAGGTGAAGAATGCCCCAGCGAAGATCGAAGGATCAGGCCTCAAAAGGTCAGCCAACTACGCGAAAGAGGGGGAAATGGTGATTTGGATGATCAAGGTGAACTCAAATTTTGGTTTCAATCCTGAAATGAAAGGAAAATGATGGGATATGAAAGACTAGAAGTGAAAGAAATGATTAGGAAGAAGTGAAAGGTGAACGCAGTTGATTAACAAGTCCATGAAAGATGAAAGGAGAGCTCTCTCCATATGCAAGATGCAAAACTAAACTAACATGAACTTAAAAATGCAAGCTACATGAAAAGTGGTTTACTTGCAAGGTCACAATGCTAATAGACATCTAATATTCATCATCGAGCATTATTGGTAGCGTCACAAGATCATATAATACACACTAGCATAACTATGTGAATCTGAATATGATCTATATCAGATAGAAATGTGAAAATATCACCTAGGCATCAGAGACATGTAGATCAAGATGACTAGTGCAGTGAGATTACCTAAGTTTGATATAGCAAGATTATGCTCGCATCGAGACACAAGAAAGTCAAGATGACTATAAGCATGCACTTGCGAAATAGTCAAGGATAATACCTTGTAGGTCCATAGTGTCAAGTAAGACCAGCATAAATGCTCATGATAGTTAGGACCAACAAAATATACCCACAAGCAGAAAAAGCAATAAAACATGTTCTCATTCCCTTAGTCTTTTAGCTATGCATCATCGAAAATGATCATAGTGGGAGAACACTCAGCAAAGAAATCATCATAGACATCACACAAAGAAAATAAAGCAAGAAAGTCTCAGTGATTCAAGTGCATGTGTGTAGGTCATAGAGTCAAGCTTTGAGTATTGCATCTACTAGTGAGAAATATTGCATCATCTAGACTATGGGTAGGACATCTGATAAGTGTTAAGAAACACTCAACGCTAGGGTAGTGTTGAAAAACACAATTGGGGTGGTAGTGAAAAACATCATTTGCGAGATGCCTAAGAAACCCAGATGCACAAAGAGACCCAAGATAAGCTCAAAACAACATATACCCCCTACACTAAGACAAGAATCAATTCTAGGCTAGGAGAGGCAAAGTGAGAAGTGGAGCGAATGAGCGCCATGCAAGACTGATAGACATAGGTGCAAAGGGTCTCAAGTAGTGCCTGTTTCCAGGTTTTCACCACTTGATAGATTTATTGCAATTTTTTCAGGACTTTTTATAATTTTTTTGTATTTTTGCTACCAAGGCACCTATTTCCAAGTTTTCACCAAGGCACTTTTTCTATTTTTTTAAATTTTTTAAATTTTTAAATTTTTTTGGATTTTTTCATCATCGTATATGAATTTTTTTGGAATTTTTTCAGGATCAATAAAAAATATGTACAAAGAATGCCCCAGATAGAAATGGGCATCAAGAATCTACTTCCTCTGATGTAGAGAACTGATAGGCCCCAGGCCCAAATGCTGCAGCTATGATGATAGGAGCTCTCAACCAGTTCGACCAATAATAACCAACCCTAAGCAATGTGTGAGCTAGTGGAGGATCGTTAGAATGTGATCCACATATGCCATCGTGGATTTCAGCTAGAACTTTTTCTGACTCCTCTATTTCTAGACACTTAAGGAGATTTCCATCTAGACCCTTCCTATACAAGTCACCAGAGACAAAGGCAAAGTGTAAGGGATGGCGGGAAGAATGGAGTGGTGGATTTTTAGGAGGGATATGAGGTGGAAGGTAGGAGCGTAATTCATCCACCAGGAACTTGAAGTGAATTTTATGCTTTTTCATTTGTAAGATGGATGTTGAAGTAACCAAGGCATTAGTAACTTTGTTCTCAACTCTAGGAGTGGGCTGAAGTGTAACAGATATGAGATCATGCTTGAATAATTTCACCATTTCTTTGTAGAGAATTAGCTTGTCATCTTTTATTTGAGACTCATTATTTTTGAGCATATTTTTATTTTTACTTTTCTTAGGTTTGGATACCACCACAATGTGGTTTTCGCCATCTGACAATTGCTCTTTTCTTTTGACTTGATGACTGTGATAATTGATTGTTGATTCAACCTTTTTTGTTGCTAGTTCGCTGGTGGAAGAAGTAACAGGTGTTGATGCGAGATGAAATGAAGTGACTGGTTCAATGGAATTTATGTGACAAGAGAAGTTGAGCCTATAGGGTAAGCTCCAAAAGTAGCTAGATCTAGATTTGTCATAGAAGGACCAACATAGTCTACTAAGGCAATACGGGGAACAAACCCATCAGACCCTGCACGAGACTCATCAACTATGTCGGGTGGGTTACAAGAGGTAGAAACTACATCAACATCCATATCTGTCATGGAAGAATCTTTTGGAAGAGGCTTAAGATGCTGAGAAGTAGAGATACTCATGTCATTATGTGATAGATCACCTCTTTGTAGCAGCCGTGCAATGTTGCAACGTTGTTTATCATAGTGCAATGATTCTTTAGGCACATAGGTTCTAGACATAGAGGCCTTAGCCATATCATCAGTAGATATACATTCTTCTCCCCAAAGAAGTGAAGTAGAAGGAAGATCATCTCCCATTTGAGCCATAGTGTGTAGCAGTGACTCATCTGTATCTGTGTCTGAATTACTGAGTATGGGAGTATTTTTGGAATAATCAAGGAAGGCATCTACCGTACTACCCTCATCTTCTCTATAGATCCACTCTTGGACAACTTGTTCTTCTCTTTATGCTTTTAAAGGAATGGATGAAGGAACAAAAGTATCAGAGATCATCATAGTAGAAGTGGAAGGCTTCATCTGATCAGAAGGTTTCCCATATGACCTAGGAGAAGCAGGTATAGAAGTAAAAGAATCTAGTGTATATTCACCCATGCCAAGGCTCATCATTTTAATTGTTTTCTCAGCAGAAACTAGAGACATACTAGCATCAATAGTAGGTTCATTGTGAGGAACAAATTTTTCAGCATCAGCAAGAGCATTAATAGCAATAGTATGGTCTCTAAGAGTCACAACTTCAGCGCCATTGTATAGAAATTTGATGCACTGATGATAAGTGGAAGGAATAGCCTGCATGTCATGGATCCAAGGATGACCCAAAAGAATGTTATATGTGAGTGGGATGTCCAATACTTGGAAGTTAATATCTTTCATGACAGAGCCCACTCAGACAGGCAACGTGACAAGACCTTTGGAAGATCTTTCCACTTCATCATAAGCTTTTATAGTAATCTTCTTCGTAGAATCCACAGCAAATTCTGACAAACCCAACTATTGTATGACATTGAAAGAAACAATATTTAACCCTACACCATTGTCTATCAAGACTCGGCAGACATGGGTGTGATAGACTATAACTTCAATGTGTAAAGCTAGATTATGAGGGTGAGCAATAGATATGTCATCTTCTACAGAAAAGGAGAGAGATAGAGGAGATGAAATGTGGTTGACCATAGCCTGGAATTGATCTGGATCAATGTCATTGGGAACATGTGTTGTACGTAGAGCCTCATCAAGAATCTCTCTATGTGAAGGGGATAACTAAAGCAAATCAAGGATAGATATCTATGCTGGTGTCTTTTGCAAATGTTGGACAAGATCATAGCTCAAGGGGGCTGAAGGAGCCACTTGTTTGGAAGGAAAAGCTTGCTTGGGATCTTGTGTAATTTTAAGGACAATCTTGGCTTGCCCCCTAGTAACAGCATTCAGTGTCTCACTTCGGGAAGATGAACTACCATGTGTTGCAAGACTAACTTTGGCTTGCCATGATTGGTGTTATTATCATCTTGAGATCTCACCATAAGAACATTTTCAATGGGCTCTACCATGTTGATCACAGGTGTATCAGAAGGATACGTGTAATTGATCTTAGCATCATGATTCTTCTTATGTGCTTGAGAAGTTTCCCCCTTATCATGCTTAGGTAGAGGATCTTTGAAAGCTGTATGATCAGAATTTTTAGTTAAGTCATTAGTGGAGATTGTGTTGTTATCAATGAGGTCTTGAATATCATCCCTAAGCTTAAAACAATTGTCTGTCGGATGTCCCTTTTCTGTGATAATGGCAGTAATGATCCTCTCTCCACCAATTAGGCTTATTTATCAGATCCTAGTTACCAGGTTTATTATGAAGCATAAGATATCCATTGTCAACCAAAGTCTTAAGGATCACATCGTAATGTTCTACCAACTTGGTAAAGAATCACTTTCGAAATGACTTCTTAGGCTTATCTGCATATTGAGGTTTAGGAGCACTGTGAGCATTGGTAGCTTCTTGTTGTTTTGCTGCATAGATAGCATTGGAGAGATTGAAAGCAGGCTCTTTAGGTTTAGAAGCATCAACAACCCCATCATTAACAACATACTTGTTCTTATTCCAAGGTTTGTTCTTGTCTTTTCCATTGCCTTTAGCATCTTTATTAATAAAAATATCCCCTTTTCTGATAGCTACATCCTCAATTTGATATGCACTTTCAACCATGTCATGGAAGGAGGAGAACAGTTGCTTCCTTAGATCATAAAATAGCTCAGGCACAAGTGTGTTGATGAAAATGTCAATCTTTTCTCTTTCAGGTAGCTAATGAGGATACCTAGAATACAATGACCTCCAATGTTGTAAGTAAGTTGCAAATGGCTCACCTTGATTTTGTCTTAGATTACCGAGATCTATTATGGTGACAGGTTGTTGGATGTTGTAAGAATAATGTTGGGTAAATTGCTGAGCCAACTCATTAAAAGTCTTAAGAGGTGGTGTCAATTTTGCAAACCATTCAAAAGCTTGGCCTCTTAAACTTCTAGGGAATAGTCATAGAAGAAATGTGTCTTCATGAAGGAAGTCCATACTAAGAGTGTAAAAGTGATGCACATGGTCATGGGGGTCACCATTTCCATCATACTTGTCATATTTGGGAACCTCAATATCCCTAGGAAATGGGACCATGTATAGACTCCTATCAAAGGGAAGAGCACAAATTGATTCTACAAAAGATACCTTTGGAGGCTCTCTTTCTATTTCCATTTGGGTAAGGTGTTGATTTGTCTGACACAGTTCTTCTTGAAGGACCTCCAATTTAGTTGGTACTCTTTGTTGGATAATTTGTCTAACATCATAGCCAGGAGGAAGCTTGTATCCTCTAGAAGTCATATATTGAAAATATTGATTGTCATTACGCTCTAAAAGCTTATGCATCATTCATTGGGAGACCACATCTTGTTCAAATCTCATAAGATCCTCACTAGAAATCTCATCATCAGCCTCTACCTCATGTTGAGAGGGAGGAGGCCTAGGAGGTGAATAAGGCATACCAAAAGTGGGTCTTGGAGGAGATCTTGGTGGTGTGTTGTTTCCATTGTTGCCATTGATAAAAAGAGATCTATGCTCATGGTTACTAGTCTTAGGTTACTCATGAGACATTCCTCTATAAACCATGTGCCTACCAGCATCCATCCTTTGTTGATTGTGTTCTATGTCTAAGCGCGCTTGGTTATCTTTATGCTCAAAATGTTCTTGCAAGTGTTGAAATTTTTCTTATTCAGTCAAAGCAAGTGAGACACTGTCCGTGTTTTTGGGGGTCTTGAATGCGGAAAAGAGGAAACCTCCTTTGTACCATGGGGTAGCCTTAGAATCCTCAGATTGGTTAGAACTAGAACTATTGTTGCTAATGGGTGCTCGTGAGCATCTAGTTGGAGAAGGTAACTGTGTATAATTGAATGGAGGATGACTCTCCTGCTCAAATTGAGACCGCGTTGTAACCGACATGAAAAGAGATGTTGGTTGACTAAAAGAATGAGAAAGTTTCTCAGATTTGAGATAAGAAAAGCTAATAAAGATCACTTGTCAAAGTAGAACAATAGAGAGATGGCTCGTCAAAAGTGCTCAAGCACTTACAACAATCAATTGACTAAAGCTGAGCAATGAGCAAGAAGCTCAATAAGCAAGTAGCTAGAGAGGTAACCGTGATGTGACAAGTGATCAAGAGTAGCATTTATTAAGCTCAAATCCAATAGTTTTAGCTCATTTGTTCCAGTCTAGAACAAGTCTAAGCATGCAAATAATAGACCATCTTCAAGTAAGAATAGAAAAAGACATTCTACAACAGCTTAAAATGCAAGTTTAGCAGCTCTGGATTGCAACAATGACAGGACAACAGAAAGATTCTGGGTGATACTTTCCAGGTAGACAGGGGGATACTTCTCAGTTGGGCGATACTTTGCCTTAAACTAGGTGATAGTTTCCAGTAAGGCTGGGCGATAGACACTAGGCTAGCAGGGTGATAGTCTAGCAGAAGTGAACTATCGCACGATATATCTCAACAAAGCATGTGATACTGTTGTAGATTTGGGTGACTCTTTGACTAGTGAACATAAAAATCTCAGTTTTGAAGCATTTTGATCAAGTTCAAAGGTTGGATAGTGCAATTTTTCAATTTGACAAGCAGTAACAGCAGATAAAAGACAAGTTTGCAAACAATATAGGATCAAACTTGTCATAGAAGACTTGAAACAAGGGCAAAAGAAACCTTGCCAAGACAAGCACTTGTGATATCAAAATTGAAAAAGAACCTTATGAAGACTACCAATTGTTTGTATGTTGAGAATGTTTACACTGGTATAGCACAATCGAAGACAATTCAAGCAATTACTACCTAGAAGGACAAGGCTCATTACTTAGCAATGTGGCCCACAACTTGATGCTCCCTTCCCTCACACCAAGTGGTTTCCCACAAGAGATATTGGCATTATCATGGAAGTGTCAAAAACACAACCAAAGGAACACATATGGTGAGTGTCTTGGGGTGATCTGGGTAAGTCCACTTGGATCAATCCTTGCACCAATAAGCTAAGTGGCTAAAATAAGGTGGCTTCTAACTAATGGCTCGTAGTAAGGGCTTCTGTTCATAACACCCCTCTTGCTCCTCATAAAGGACTAGGACCTCACAGCCTCAAGAGTACCTTAAGCATTCTTGCTCAATGTTTTCCCCATGGTCGCAATCCCATGAGCTACTCACATCAAGCAAAGACAAGTGTTATGTCTACCAAGGTTTTGTGTCCTTGATAGCCTTGAGATTATAGTGGGTTGGAAGAGCCGGCAAAAGGCTTGTCCCCACTTGGGTCATTCCTCTTGATTTCTCAAGAGCAAGCCCGCTAAAAGATTCTAAATCTAAATAAAAAGTGGATCAATTCTTGAGGTTCAAGGTTTTTGGTTCACCACAAGGGTGAAGAGCATACTCCCCTATCTCAAAAATTTCTCCCAAACACACCAAGCAAAGATTTAGTTACCCCCTTGCTTTCAAAATCCCAAGATGGGTCAAGATTTCTGTTTCACCACAAGGGTGAAGAGCATACTCTCCTACCACCTCAAAATTCCTACAACAAGGTATTAAGTTCCTATGAAATGAAACTAGTTTTTGCCACACTTAAAAGGAAAGTAAATAAACAAGCAAGATTTTTTTTGTTTTTATGCTTGGGCAGCCCTACAAAAACCATTATTAGCCCTCTTTGACATGCGTTCTTTTGGCAAAATATCTCAAGCAAGTGCACCTACAACCACAACTTGTTAGACCCATAATGGTTAGCAAAATAAAAAATCTAACAATAGTTAGCACATGAAAAATTAGATAATCTATAAAAAATAACTGATCAAATGACAAAATCTGAAAATGAAATCATCATGATTGAATTAGGCACAAAAAGACCTTTCCAACGATATATCACACTTTGATTTTCGATACCATTTGCAAAAATTTCTCAAAAATAACTCAAAAATTTCTCAAAAATAACTCAAAAATTTTGCAAAAATTTCTCAAAAATTTGCAAGATAGATAAAATAACTCAAAAATAGCTCACTCCCAGGTACAGGCGATAGTTACAGACACCAAAATTATCACGCGATACTTCTCAGTATACTGGGGTGATAATATTAGTCTGTGCGATACTTCGCTCAACACCAGGTGATACTTCGCCTAAGACCAGGTGATATTTTTTGTAATAGCCAGGCGATACTTCTGACAGGTGAAGTATCACATGCGCATACAGAGAACTATCGCACGATACTTCTGGAAAGTATCGTATGATAGTCTGAGACAGAAAAAGAAAGACCAAAAATTAAGCTAAAAACTTGCCGAAAAATTGATGAAAAATGATGAAAATGCAGAAAAAGAAGGGACAAAGCTAGTCTACTCTGCCCCACGGTGGGCGCCAAAAATGAGTGCTATAAATGTGTCACACTTCTATGAATCATTACATTCAAGAACACTCAAGAATGAGGTCTCAAAAATTGATCCATAGCTCCCTAGGTATGGAGTGCAAGGGTTTTAAGAATGCTCTCAGCTAGAGCTATTTAGCCTATAACCTTGCTAGTAAACCATGCAATGAGAGATTCAAATGAAGACAAGGGAAAAATTGCCAATATCCTCAAGAATCAAGAATGAAAATGCAATGCAATGCTATGCTAGAAATGGAAATGCAAGCTAAGCTATGAAAATGAAAGATGCAAGTATTACAAAGCCTCCTAGTTAAGCTAGATGAATTAATCTAAAGCATAAAGGAAACTAAGCTAAGAATGCCATGATAATGAAGCTACTATGTAAGAAATGAAACTATGATAACATGTAGATGCAAAAGCCAAGAATGCTCCAAATCTCTAAAAAGCTCCAAAGTGTATGTAGAAAACCTGCAACATAACATTAGCATAAAAAGTTGAGGATCTAGAATGAAGAAGAGATCTCTCCTTTTATAAGAAATGAGAAGGAATGGACCATGGAGATTAAGAGGCAAAAGATTTAATCAACGGTGGAGCTTAAAAGAGGAGCAATCCATGTGCACAAGTATCCTCCAATAGAAAAATAAGAGTTGACTTTTGTGTCCATATGAGACAAAAAGTGCTTTTCTCCTTTTTATAAAATAAAAATAATGTTTTATTTGTTCAACTTAGGATAAGAGGAAAAGGGGGGGCTTTTTATTTATTAAAAGGGGAGGAAATATTCCTTTTAATAAATAAAAACTTAGGATAAAATGGTTAGCCCATAGAAAATAATTGAATAAATGATAGAGCTAGGATTTGATCAAGAACGAGCAATTAATGATTTAGAAAAAGGGGCTAATAGTCTAGATGACCATTTTTAGGTGTATACAGATCCCAACTTCACAAACAAGTATGGTAAAAATGGGATTGAAAATACTAAAATGCTAGAAGAAGGAAAATGACTACTCTTACCAAACCAATTTGTGATATTCGATTCTTCTCCACTACGCTCAAGAAAAATATTACAAGCATTCATGGGGTGAATCATTTTGTGGCATTTGATTTGCATGCCTATTCAAGTGTAAGGTGTCGAGGGGAAATAATGGCAATGATGTTGCTAAAAGTAATGAATAACATTGAGTCCCATGCATGCTATAAATGTAATGTAATTTAGTCAAGTCATAAAGAAATACAATATAAAGTACATTACAGTCCTATAAAACTTTGAGACCTACCTAATAGTGATAGTTATACCGCTTTGTTTCCCATGTTTTTAGTACTTACTTCATAGACATACTTGACTATTTGAGACACTTATGTATTTGAGGATTTGTTGAAACCTATGCTATATGTTCAGTACCTGATTATGTAATTAGGGTACACCTGAGATATCTTATGTTTTTTTTCTGTTTCAATTTATGATGATGCCATATATGATGAACTATGGTGTTAAATACTATTGCAATGGAAAGTTGGTTTAGGAAACCGATGATATGTTAGTTAGTTCATTCACAGACATAGTTTTATACCATGCAATATTGATGATGTATTGTGTTTTATATCATGATGATTTGGACCTACTAATGTTAACAATGAGTGTGCAGGAAAAGATGACCATGGATCTAAATTTCGGGACCCAGTAATGGAACCTATGTTATATACTATACATTCCAAGGTTCTCTTTGTATAAAGAAATATAGACCTCGTTGTATAGTCATTATTTCATGAATGTGGTTTGCATGAGTGTATTTAATTTAGTTAATGTATATGTGAATTAGCCATGTCATTTGTTTTATTTAAATGTACCAAATTTGGCAAATGGTTGCATAAGTGTTGGCATGGTTAGTGAATTATTTTTGGTTGGGTCAAGGGTTTGACTAGGGGTTAACCTTAGGGTAGAATCAAGTTACCTTGGGTTGGGAAGTTTCTAGATAGTCAACCTTGACTTGAAATCCGTGGGTAAACTTTAGGTGGAGTTTAGGAGGGTCATTTGGGATCCCATGGGTTAACTAGGGTCAGTTTTAGCTATCCAGGTTGGTACCTTAGGGGTTAGGGGTCATTTTCAGCTTATTAAGAACCTTAAATCTCACTTATGATACCCCTAAAGTCATAATTTCAAAGTTGTGTGAATTAGAAGAGTTGTGAGGTTTTGGTTAACCTCTCTTTTCTTCCAAAATTTGCATTCAAATCCATTGATGGAGAAGGAAGGAAAGTGGGAAGAAGGGAATGGAAGCTTCTTCCTCTCTTGTGATTGGTCCCTAGATTTTAGGAGTTTAGCCTATTTAGGGAGAGTCTTAGGAAAGGTTTGAGTGTTCACCCACACTCTACCTTCAGAGACCTTTTTAGAATTTGAAGGAGCTTTAGAAGGAATAGCTTGAAAGGGATAGCTCATTTCAGAATTTCAGACTTAACCTTAAGCTTGGAGCAAGGTTGGTTCATCTTTTAGTATTATTTTTTTTTTTCTAGCATGTATGGAAGCTTGGAGCTCCATTAATGGAGTCCTTGGTATTTTATGGTTTCTTGCTTCAAGTTTTTGGTGTGTAAGTTGTTTTTTAATTTGTAAATTTTTTTTTGTGAATGGGATTATTCAAGGCACACTCACCCTTGGGAGGGTAGAGTAACCTTGAAGAGGGTGGTAGGAAATGACTTCAGAATTGTGTAGAGTCTCCCATATGTGGATGGATAAACATGGTGTTCTTGATACCCATTGATGAGCCTCTAAAAGGCCATCTTTCTAAGTTCTTTTTATCTTCCTTTCTATTAGTTTATTTGCAAATAGACATGAATTTATAGTTTTCAGGCATATGAACTTATGGTTTATATATATATGTTTTATATACATGTGAAGACATGAAGTAGAAACATGGATGGTTTAAAGACATGATATTTACTTGAATTAATGGACATGAATGGTATAATGCAGTAGTTATACATGCTAATGAATGTTTCCTTGCCTATGCTATGTTTCAGGTAGTTTCCTTCTTGTAGCCATAGGACTCTCAAGAGTGTTAATTAGAACTTTACACCTTCTTCCTAATATTAATGATGAGGATATATATGTATATGAAAAGTTGTGTGCTAATTAATTATTTTACAGATATTTATCATGGGAATTCAAGGAACAACATTGTGGCACTGGAATAGTCAAAGCCAACCATTGTTGCAAGATCTTTGCAAGCGGGGCAAGTCAAATAGCATTTTTTGTGGCATGCAACGCGCAGATTTAGTACCCTCAACGTGTTATATTCCTAAGAGATTTATTCATGATTAGTGCTATTTATGTTTTGAAACTTTATGAATTTGTAATGATCCTCATTTATGGAGTGATCTTAGATTTAGGAGGTATTTTTAGTTTTCCTTCAAATAAATGACTATTATAACTCTTTTGGAGTTAGTCAATTTTCATAATAGAACTATTGTTGTTGTGATACTATTTTCAATCAAGTGTAATCATTTTTCCATAAATGAATATAATGCATAGTTCAAGTTTAGATCTTTTATCTTGATTGTATTTTCTATTCACTCATCCAAGGGGCCCCACTTGGTGAGTGAATTTCTCTATTAGAGTAGAATTCATTTTCATGTTTATTTAGAAGTGAAGTAGAACTCTGTTGTTCCTGCAGTCACTGGTAATAGAGCTAGTAGACTCTTCCTACAACATAGGCGGTTAGACTAGTAACTCCTACCTATGATTACATGGTTTGTTAGAGTAATTAATGTATTGGTTTTAGCATAGTTTTCCTGAAGCTCAAGCACTTAAATTTTGTAGAGTAGTCATAAGATTGAGAGAGTTTGAAGTATATACTTTGCAAATGCCTTTCCAAGTTTACGTCCCTGGTCAATAATTAAATGAGACGGAATAATTTATTTAGCAACTATTTAGGGTGTCCAATCCTAAAATAGGCAGTTCATTACCGTGGGTTTCCAATACCATTATTTGGCCAAGTATTTTTTGGTGCCATTTTCGGGGAGGGCATTAATTCAAACTTATCCTAGTGTTTATATTCTCAGTTTCAATAATCTAGAACTTATTTTTAAGTAAGCATTTTATGCATAGAAGAAGAGACCACCTTGGGAGATTCCTTCCTCATAATAACTAGGTTGAACCATTTGATATTCTTAATCTTGAACTTGAGGAACCCCAAAATGAGAACGAAGAAGAAGAACCCTTTGAAAACCCATTTGCTGATGCTCAAGAACAAATACCCTCATTGTCATCCTCTAAAGGATCAATGAATTTGAATGACATTTTTGCTAAACCAGAGTATCAAGACAACCCATTTGCCCTTGTTTTCTATCAGCCACCATGACCAGGTCCTCCTCCAAGAATGGCTCAGCCTACATTTCCTTTCCCTATTCCCACTCAGCATGGTAATTATATTCTCAAGAACATACCTACCTTTGCACTTCCCAAGTTTTATGGCCTCATTAATGAGGACCCTGAGACCTTCCTCTTTGAATTTGACATCCTTTATAGGAGCTATGATTATAAAACTAATGCCCACAAGCTAAAGTTGTTTCCATCCACTCTCAAGGAGGCTACTGTAAGATGGTTCATGGGGTTGGGTGCCAATGCTGTAGCATATTAGGATGCAATGAATTTTTTTTTTCTTTCCAAGTATAAGGAATATTGTAGGGGACGTCACATGAAAGGGGGTGACATTTTTGAAATCTCACAAAAGGGAGATGAGACCTTGGAAGACTATGTCTCAAGGTTTATATTCAATTTGTAGTGCAACACATAACATCAGTTGAATGAGGAGTCACAAAAAAATCTTTTTCTTAAAAGGTGTGAATGATGGAAGTATAGAGGCCCTAGACCTTATGGTAGGAGGAGACATTACTCAGAAGAACTGAGCTGACATAAAGAACATATGTCTGAACTATTCAAGGGCTACTGTGAAGAAAGGTAGGGGACTTAGAGACCTACCACATAAGTCCAATAGTGGATCGAGGATATCTAAGATGGAGTTATCCAATCTTCTATCTGACTTCAAGAAAGACATCATCAATGATGTTGCCACTCAGCTAGATAGCATGCAAGCAAGAAAAAAAAGAGGAGGCAGATGCTATGCTAGCCAAATTCTGTTCTCATTGCAGAGAAAATAAGAAAAATTTTAGGTGCAAGACAGTTGCATCTATGGACACTAAATCAATGCCCACTAAGTTTAAAGCTATAGATGAGGAGAATGGAGAAGTTTTATATGTTTCTCAAAGGAGTCCATGGGCTTAGAGACAAGGTATGCCTCCAGACCCCTTGAATAATTTTGGTTATAATAATAATAATAGTCAATGGCCAAACTGGTGCAGGAGCACCTAATCCTAGAGGTCACTATGAGATGTCTAAGGTTTTTGAGTCATTTAAAGTAAATTATATGATGTATTGATTCATTTTGAATCCATTTGTAAAGGTGTTGACAAGAAATGTAAGCATGTGCACAATATTGCTCAAGTTGTCAAATAGCTCATGTTTAGGTCTACATGGTCAAATTTATGTAAAAGACCCATGGAAGGGTAAAATAATTATAAAAGGTCTTAAATATTCCATTTGGATATGTATAGATAGGTTTGACAAATTTTTGAAGTCATTTTATCAAAAATGTAAAAGTTGCATAAAAAGTTGTAAAATGCAACATTGAGAAAGTTGCTAACATTACAAAAAATGATGTAAAAAGGTAGATGGTTGGTCTAGGAGTTGGCTATGAAGTTAAAAACTACCAAATAAATTATAAATACCATTTTATGGTCAAACCAAATCAGATTTGAAAAGAGGAAATGTTTTGATATATTTTTTGTGCATTTTATTGTTGTTGTTTTGATTGGTTTTTTAGTTTTAGTGTTGGTTCTAAGTCTTGTACGAACATGTACAGCATGGAAATCCTGTAATATAGTAATTGATGGGTAGAAGGATGAATCCTATTTCTCATTTTTTTTGTTTGGTTCAATTTTATAAATAAATGAATAAGTTATGCATGTTTTGGTGGAAGTTGTTATTTGCAGATTTGAGACTGCTTGACCACAGTCAGATTGAAGCATGTGGCACAGACACATTTTGGAGACTCAGGACCTCTAATAATATTCATTGGAAAGATATGTGAATTAAATTTTAGTTAATTTTGGTTTGAGTCATTTTTATGAAGATATGTGAAAGTTATAATCATTTGAGTGGAAACTAGTTTTTAAAGATCTCCATTGGAGTTGCAGGCAGTGATTTATGCTTGTAAAATTATTTATGAATGGGAAAAATAAATGGCTTACAGATTATGAAACTAGATTTGTAAATTTTTCATATGGAATTGGTTTGGTGTAATTTGGTTTCTTTTTGAGAAAGATATGGGATGCCCTAGGTAGGGTTTGGTGTTTAAACTATGAATTATGACAGGGATATGGGTCAGAATTTTCAGTCTGAAACAATAATTGTTTGAGGAATCAAATGGAATCATAAGACCTTGTAATTTTTGGAAATGGTAGTTCTTTATGTTGGCTAAAAACTTTATTATTTCCAGAAAAATTGATATTTTGATCTGGTTGGTCAAATGAATCAATCTTTAAAGACTGTCTTGAAGACAACAATGTTACGAAATCAAGAGAAAGGTTGATATTTTTGTTGTGGTTTACCTCATGAGATGCCTTTATACAAAGACATTATTGAATGGATGATGAAAGGATCAGAAAGTATCCTATTGATTGTTTGGTTTGTAAGATGCTCTGCATCACATGGGGACCACCATATTTTCTCTCAGAGGGGTCCACAGAATCTCTAAACTCAACTTGCACAAATGAATTGAAAATGACCCAGTTTTACCTTATATAGGTTTTGACCTAAATTTTTAAAGTGCTTCATTTTGCATAAAAATTGCACCCCTAGCTAATTTTGATGTTCTGAACCCATTTTCACGATCAAAATCAAAATATAAGATTGTTTACTTTGTCAAAAATGTGATTTAAAATTTTGGATCCAAGACGGCCAACTGCTTACATAATCAACCTTCATGACATCATAGAAATCCACAACTTAACTTATCTAATTATCTAACATCAAACTTTCAAAATTTCAACTTGGTCAACCATGGTCAAACCTAGTCAAATTTGGTCAATATGACCCCTAAATGATGTAGAATGTATTCCTGGATGTGTACAACCACTCCTTCAATCGATTATATTTCTTCTAATCATTCACACTGGCTTTCTCACTAGATTTTGATTTTCATCCCGAAGGGGGCATGGTATTCTATTGTTAATCTCTATTGAGCATTCAAGGTTGTCATTAGTATCAAAGGATAGTAAATAGGTTGGTTGGTTACTTATATTGAGACAGTCGGTAACTAGAAGCAAGACAGAGCAGTCGGTAAAGCCTTTATACTGAGCATCACACAGTTAACCGAGCACCAATGACACTAAAACTAACAGTCAGTAAACATCGAGCATTGCAGTATACGCCAAGCAGATTATATAGTGTTTACCGACGATCATAGAAAATGACATAGTAATCAGAAATGGCACATTATTCTATACAGAGGTTACAACAAATCGTAAAATGGTTTATCAAGATTGAGGAGCATTTATTGTAAAAGATATTCATTAAATACAATGATTATCTTATTTGTATTAGTTGATCTAAGTTATTTTGCACCGTAGATCTTAGGGTTATGATTATTCTTTGTAACCTAATTTTTGCTTAAGCGGCAAAATAGAACACTATATATTGTATATGTTCGCACCATTTTATGGGGTTGTTGAACTGATATATATGAATCATAGAGCACTTGAAGAAATTGCCTATCTTCAAGACAATCAGTTTACCGAGAAGAATTTGTGGGTGTCATCCCCACCGTAGTTTTTACCTTCTAACAAGGGTTTTTGTGTTACCAAAATACTTGTGTTATGTGATTGTCATATTGATTTCATATTGTTTACTTTTTGAAGTTAACTAGATGATTGATTTATGCAATTATGTTCAAGTTATTTTGACTGGTTATCACAGTATTCAGTTGTAGATCAGAAAGGTTTTTACAAGTAAATTTTTGTGGGCACTGATTCACCCCTCCCCTGTCAGTACCTATGTCTCCTAATTCCAACATTCTATATCATTAATTATTAATCAAATTTGTCTTTTTCAAATTTATTCAACAATCAAGACAATAACCACATCTAATTTGATGACTCATCAAAGTCCTCGTCTCTTGGGGCATATCAGATTCATCAAAATCTATATCAATTTGGTGTTCTCTTAATCTTGTAAATTGTATCAACTCTTCGTAACCATCAGTTCATTAGTGTTATTTCCTTGATTATTCGTAACTAAAGGATTCAAATTTGGCATCCTTTCGATTCCTTTGAACAATTAGGTCTGGACTCAGGATAGTCAATTCCTTGCAATCATAGGTTCAGAATCAAGAATTTTATCACTTCTTTGTAATCACCGGTTCATTGTTACTATTGTTAACATCATCTTGATTCATTGATCAATCAGGACTTCAATCAACATCTTCAAATCTTTCAATCGATTTTTGTCTCAGAATCAATTAATCAACCAGGATTAATTTCTCCATCACATAACTAAGTCTAGATCTCATCAAAATAGATTTATCTTTGAACCACTGCACTTTGCACAGTAATTCAAAGAGGGGCAAAATGTAATACCCCAAAAATGGGCTTTAGTACCATTGACCTCCCACATCAACAAATCAAACAAAATCAACCCTAAAGTCCTAACCTAAGGCACCTTTTCACATCAAATCATCAAAACCCTAATCAATCCTATTTCAAATCTACATCGGGGAATCTTCCTAAGTGCGATAAATGATATTATTTTATTTATCCTAAGTGGGATTGGTTAAATATGTTAAATATTTAATTAATTAAAATTCATTCAGCCACTTAAGTATTTTAATTAGATTTAATTAATATTATTCTTAATTAATATTATTTATTTGACAATAAATCATAATTTCTAAAAATAATCGTTTGAATAGTTATTTAATTGATTAAAATCAAATTGTGAAATTTAATAAGATGATTTTGGATAAATTTTGATTAAAATAATAAGTAACCCATAAATTAGTTATTTAATTGATTAAATAAGTTAAGTTGAAAATAAAACACATGGAAATTAAATAAATAAATAATTATCTATTCAAAAATCATTGAAGTAGTTAAACTCAAAATCAACTATTGAACTCAATTTGTTAACTTTCCAAACTCAACATGTGATTGTGAGTTGAAAAGCTGGTTGAAGTGATCTCAACTTCCAATTATGAGTTAAAAAGCTGATTTGTGTGATTTTACTAGATAAATGTTTCTAATTTTTTGATAACTCACCAATCAATTCAAGTTGATCAAGGAGTGATTTTTGTCTTTCCATGAGTTCTCAAACCCTGGATTTCTATATAAACAGACCTCAGTCCTTCACAAACAATCACGAATTGGGAGAATCCTTGCACGTGTAATTTGGAGAATAACAATGTCATACTGTTGAATTCTTGAGATTGTGCAAATTGTGGAGATTTATTGCTAACATTTCTTTTCTTGTTTGGTATTCATAGTTAGATTCAATTCATTATTTTCAAGTTCTTAGATCATTTTTCATATAACTTTCATCATTATTTTGCATAGAAAATCCAAAAAATATAGATTAATCTTGCATCCATTTCAATTATTTTTTCTTTCAAATCCTTCATTTAGATGTTGCATTGTCATTAATCTCAGTCAAATTCTAAGAATACCATACTGACATCTACTAGAAGGTAATAAATTGCCTAGTTAATGATATATCTCTTTATTGCTTATTTTCTTGTCATTAATCAATAATGTTTTACTGATGTGTTATGTCTTTTGAACATGTACAATTTTCACACACACATTACTACCATCTCCTATAGTCTCAAACTTACCTTTCAGATATCCTTTCACAACTTCTAAATGCAAAACTCTATCTGGAATAGTTGACAAAGAGAAACTAGGGTCTTCCTCTAAGGGTTATATTGGTTCCTTCTTCATCTTAGGTCTAACTGAGTCTCTAATGTTGTGAACTAGTGATGCATCCATGATTCTATCAAAATGTAGTTTCTTTGATAATGAATACTTATTTAAATACCTTAGAATTGCAATTTAGGGCTTTGGGTAGATCTGGCCAAGAATCTATCTTCAAATCTTGCAAACTGCTTTCATACTCCATTAACTAGCTCTCTATATCTCTTGTAAACACTTGAATGATCAATTGATGTCAATAATCTACTTTTATCCTTCAAATCTTTCAAGTTGAAGTCATCACATTAATTTCCTTAAGTGCATTCATGCCAAAAGCTATTCCTGGTTACCTGCAAAATTTCATCCTTTTCGTGTAGTTGCATGCATGTTAATAAATTTATGTGCTCTTAACCATATCTTCCTTATATCATGTACTAGTTCATATTAACTTTGAAAGACTTAATTCATCTTATTCTAAATTCTATACTATTCTAATGCTTATTATAATACATAGTTTGTTAAATAAATGCTTAATTGCTTTGAGATGAATTAGGAAATGATTCACACTTACTCTCAAATACTTCACATGTCTGATTTCCTGGTATACTGGGTGTGCTTGCTTGATCTGTAGCTTTAACAAACTCAATTTCCTCCAAGTTACTACAAATTTCTTTCTGATTGTTGTTGGTGTTCACATTTCTTCTGGTGTAGTTAGCATTTCTTCTAGGATTAGGATTTATCATGTTGTTCATTCTGCAATACCTTGTTGTGCGACCCATGTTATTGCATATCTGACAAACTATTCCATTGTTTCCATATCTCGGTCCTAACTAACTGATTTGTGGTCTGCAATTTCTAGCAATATGTCCAATTTTGTTGCATCTATAACACATAACTCCATTTCTTTTGTTCATTTCTTCAATAGGTCTCTTATCTGTAGGGTTAGTATTCCTATACATTCTACTATTACCATTAACATTAGATATAGGTTTCTTTCAATCAATAGCTATATGTCCAAAACCATGACAATTATAGCAATAACAAGAGATAGGTTTGAATTTCTTACCTATGCAATCTCTTTTCATGTGTCCAAAAGAATTGCATAAAGAACATCAACCTTTAAATTCTCTTCACATCTCTTTAGGTGGTTCATCTTGCTTAGGTGGATTAGGTATATCTTTAGATTTTCTAGATTCATCTAATTTCTTTTCTTCTTTATTCTTAGACTATTATGGATCTGGTTCTTTGCAAATTCTTCAATCTTCTTTGGGAATTTATGTTCAAAGTATCGAAGACCAATTTTATCATAAGAGGGTTTCTGATAAGACATTTGTTCATCAATCTTTTCACTATTGGAAGATAATTTCTCAAGATGTTGTTTAGACTGAGTTAATTCTCCTTTCACAATTGTGTTGTATTTTATAAGTTTAGCATACTACAATTTTTTAGTCTCAAGTTCAGATGTCACTTTGGTAAGTTCAGATCTCAGATCTATATTTTTAGATTTTAGATTTGACTCATCTTTGTTTTTATCATCTTTCAAGCTTAACTTTAGATCTGCAATCTTTAGTTCATTTTTAAGGATCTCATTTTCTTTCTTCAGTTTTGAAACTTCATCACAATCCTTGACTTGAATTGTAGGTTCTTTCTTTGATTTAAGATCTTGTATCTTTTTTTTTAGTTTCTCAATGTAATCTTTCGCATTATCATATTTCTCCTTCAAAGTATCTCTTTCTTCAATAAGAATATCAATCTATTCAAGAGCTTCATCAAGATTTTTCTACAAATGATCCATATCCATAGAGATCTTACTCAAGTTGTTAGGCTTCCTCCAAATAATTTTTTTCTAAGTAAATAAGCTCTGATACCAATTGTTAGAAATAGGAAATACTGAGAGGGGGGGTGAATCAGTATTTCAAAAACTTTTACTTTTGCCCAATTATGGATATATGAAATTAACTTGAAGCTTACATTAGAAACTAAACTAAGTAAAATGAATAACAATCATAGAAATAAAATGAATGAACTCATAACACCATGATTTTTCTCAAGGAAACCCTAGCCAAGGGAAAACCCCAGTAGGGATGATACCCATAACTAATCTACTAATCAAAAGTATCCAGTTAAGGATGTTGACCCTGTTAGGAGTCTATTCCATACATATAGTGTCTCTATCCTGGTTAAAGGACTTTAGACCTTGTTAGAAGCCTTAACCCTGTTAGGAGTTGCTATTAAAAAATAAAGATGTCTACAAGATGAGCTCACTACCCAAACATGCAATATATAATGATAACTTTTAGATATAAGCTAAGATACAAGGTAAGATACAAAAACCTTTTACTGTTGCCTAATAACTTTATTATTCTGATCTAGCTTTGTAGCCTCTTTGCTCTGATATGTAGTACTTGCTTCTTTTCTTCTTTACAACTTACAATTTCACATCATACATATCATATTTCAACTTCTTACTACTTCTATGTACTTTGCATTACATGTTCTTACTTATATACAAGCTATTACAAAAATAACTTCCTATCGGCTTACAATACATTATACTCTCCTCAAAACATAAATTCATTATATGTTGCTTTAGGGTTAACATCTAGGATGTTGTCCCTAATTAGTTAAGTCCTTATTTTGATAAACAAAATAATCCCTTAACTCAATAGAATCATATTCTATCTTCTGCTATGTTCTGGTCGGCTCAACACTGTCTCTGTAAAACATTAATATCTTCTTTCGTACATGTCCTACAGACTTGCGCTCTTAGATGTAGCTTTGATATGCATAGAATGATCTATGTTCAAGTGTGCATGCACTGAACCTTCTTATATGAACATTGCTAATCAAAATTTTCTCTGTGAAGATAGGTAATCATTGCTATACTTAGACAATTTTCAAGTGCACTCATCTTAATGCTGAGTATATGTTTCCATAATGACAACATTCTGATATCCTACTTAGCCAAATTTCCAACAGGTATTGCCATATTATTATTTATTATTAGTTTCACTCATGAGAATGAATGGCATTACTAACATAAATGGTGATCCATCTTAGCACATATTTAAATAATAAAATATAAATATATGGATCATGGGGTGTTAGAATATCTAAAATGTGGACACACCTTGCAAGGAAATTATTCTGATTTTAGGCCTTTATTACACAAAACAATAAAATAATTGACATGTACCATTGAGTGGTTGATTACCTTCCCCAATGACATTCAATGTAATTATGGTAATTAACAGCTTGGATAATTGGCACAAGATAGACTTTATTTAAACCTATCATTTCCCAAACTCCTCAAAGTCTGATAAAATCTTGGGTTGATTTTCCAAAATTTAGTATTTCTTGTCACAAAGGCCAGTAGATATGCCAGAATGGTTTTAGACTGACGTATGCTATTATTTTTATGTGAGGTTTTTTATGCCTCAACCATTAGAGGTCTTTTAATTCTTTAATTTTTTCTGTAGGTATGTATATGAATGTCAGGACTTTCCATGTCTCAGGAAATCGGGATATGGCTTTTTTTGGTAATATTAAACTAGAAAAATAGAGTAGAATCTTGAAAACATTGGATGATATGACTAGAAGGGTGGTGGAGTTTGTTAGGAATGGGAACACTGAGAGGGGGGGAGAATCAGTGTTCACCATAATTAATCTTTTTCTTTTACTCTTGAAACTTAACTTTAATATTTAAGTACTAAAATGAACATCAACATAAACAAGATGCATAAACACAACACATAATACCAATATGGCTACAGGGAAACCCAAATAGGTAAAAACCCTGATGGGAATTGACACCCACTAAGAATTTCACTAGTGTCTTGTGATCCTTGTTAGAATATCTTTAACCCTATTAGGAGTTATCTTTACATTGCTTTTAGTACAGTGACCTTGTCAAGGGTTGGACCCTGTTAGGAGTCTTTTAAAATAACCCTGATAGGGGTGGGGACAAATTGTCCTAGAGCTCACTTCTCAAGTGGTGAAGGCTATAACCTTCTGATCTCAGATACATACTATATCTGCTGGATGAACTAGTACTGTGACACTACTTGTTTGATCAGTTCCTTTGATGTGTTGATGCTTTGACCTCTTGCAAAGTTCTAATACATTCTATCTTCTCTTCACATACCTTTTTTATGCTTCTCTTCACTATATAATAACTCTCATCACATATTACAATGATGCATCTTATATTTATATGCGCTACCAAAAACAATTAACTAGGTCGACCTATAACTGATTACATACAATGCTTCCAATTGAATTGGCTCAAGTGTGTTTACATAAAAACATGATTACATGTTGACAACTTGATTACAATAGGTGCATAGCCTTTACAAAACAATATTATCATCGCTAAACAAAATACTACTAGTCGGCTGCATACTCTGTTCTATTCTGGTGTTCACTGGCTGTACCTCTTCAACTATCTATATCTTCATCATACCATCACATCTGATCATGTGATCTTATACTTAGCATGAATACATACATACAAACTTAACTTCAAGGGTACATGCCATAACTAGGTCATACATACGTGCGCTAATGTTTTGACCTTCTGGTATTTTGCTAACTGTCCAGTCTTCTGTACTTGGCCAAATTCTGATCTTCTGATAATGTGCACTAACTCCAAAACACTATATGACTTTGTTGCCATGATGAAAAAACTATATTTAGTCATATACAATAGTATAGTCAACTTTCCAACAATCTCCCCCTTTTTCATAGATGGCAACAAAGGAATATGGCAAAGTTGCTAATTGTACCCTTATACAAAAAGTTTGTAACACACTTTATCTTATATCTCCCTTAGACTCTGTACTATACATCTTCTCTACATATAAAACTCTAGGACTCCATATTCTATACATAATACTCCCCCTTTGACATTAATGACAAAGGTTCTTCAAAAAATGTATCTCTACAAGTACTTACAATGTTAGGACATCTAGATATGCTATCTGTAAGTTTTGGATCTCTTGCTTCCAGAATGCAATCAGTGCATTAACAATCTATAGATGGGCACATAATGCATATTGTAGCTTCTCCATCTTTTCCAAGCTTGTGCTAGGACCTTGATCATATGTCACCATGGTGGCATCGATCTCCTTGATGTTCTGATTTAGAATATCTAGAGAGGGCGCAAGAGCATTCCTGAGTTGTGTCTGCCTTGCCCTTATCTTGGACATCTCCTTTTCTGCCTTTTCTATCTTATCTATCTGCCCCTAGTATATATTGTTGCACATGTTCACATCAGTGGAGGGATCTTCTACTGATTTCCTTACATTTTCTATCATTTCTTCTGCCTCTTGGATTTTCTTGTGATGATCACCAGTCATCTTGTCCTGGTTCATACAATTAGCAATGATTTTCCTGTCCTTTGCTGCAAACTCCTTCAAAGATGCTTGACCAATCTTTAGTGAGATTAGGTCAAGTGTAAAGTTTCTAATCAATTCACTTAGCCTCTTCTTCATGTATTTCTCTTCTGCAACTAGGGATGCAGATTCTTCCAAGCTAGAAAAATTAGTCTTGAAGTTTGAAAGAATTTTGCTTACATCATCAACTAAATGGACCTTGGAAACTTTATTGTCTGAAGGTAGCAGGTTCTTTAAAATTTTGAATTATTCAACAAACAAAGGGTTCCTCATTATCTATTTCTCCTTTTCTTTCTCCATGGCTAAGACACTGATCTTGATTAGGTCTTCTTCTCCCCAAGAGTCCAAGCTAGTGGTGTTAGGTGTTAAACTTGACAATAATGATGCTGAGGGTAATGGAGTGATAGGAGTATTATCCATTACTTCTTGCTTTACTCTGATTTTATTTCAATAGATGGCTCATCTATTGATTCACTTCCTTTTACCTCTTATCCTCCTTTCTTATCTTCTACCTTATCTTCCTCTTTTTATATCTCCTACTCTTCTTCTTTACCTATGAGATCTTCTATTAGTATTTCTTCTTGTACTTTGGTTGAATTGTCACCGTATAGAATTTCAACTTCTTGTGTGCTCAAAAAAGATTCCTCAAACTTATCTAGGTCTCTATCTATGGCCGCCATGGCTATCTCTACATTATCAATGATGATAGTGTTGTCTTTTAGTGTCTCTATCATGGGTGTAGACTTTACTACCTCTATATGTGTTACAACTATAGGCGTTGAGTCTTGAGGACCTGTCACTTGTACATTAGTGGGCTTTGACACCTTGACTTCCTTATAGGGAACTTGTGTTGAAGGTGTAGTGGGTGGATACATGTGTTTGTTCAAGAAAAACTTCTCAAAAGCTTTCTCAATCTCTTTAGCTGTAAATTCAAAGTTCTTGTCCATTATGTGTAGTGTTCTTAGCTTTGTTCTTAGATGTGGCTTTACAAAATCTAGCAATAGTGTTTTCTCTTCTAAGGAACACACCAATAGACTTTCATCTAGAATCTTTTCCCTTATCCTAAGATCTTCTTCAATAGCTTGTTTCTTCAAGGATTCTAAGATGTTCCAAACATTGTCCGGAATGACTATTTTTAGTTCCAAGACTATCTTTTTGAACTTGATCATGTGTTTTATGATCATGCCATGAATCTCTAATTTTTCAAAAAAAATTTATTTCTCATAAAAATTTCCTATCTGATCCAATCTTCCTTCATCAACAATCCTTGTACTCAACACTTGTAGACTAGGTCTAAAACCTACCTCTAGAGGTGCTTGAGTGTTCTTCTTACTTCTGGTTACTCAGGAGGATGGGTGACAAGTGCTAATTTCCTTCTTCCTCTTAGGAATTTCCTTATACTCAGGAGGGGATGATAGATCAATTTTTTCCTTAGGCGTAGGAGGGATAACATTTGTTTTTTCCTATTTGTCCTTCGGATCATCTGACTTTTCAACTTTGATCTTCTTTAACTTGGGATCATTTTCCTTAGCTTCTGTTGTAGATGCGATCTCAATTCCCAAAGAAATCTTTTCTTGTCTTTCTTTGTCAAGGTCTTCCTATGTTACTCCATGAATTTTGAGTATCTTAGAAGTAACCTTAGCTACTTTCCTCTTTGTTGCTGCACTGTTAAGAACTGCATCAACTTCTCTTGTCTTCTCTTCATAAGTACCCCACCTAGGTTCATTAGGGTCCTTAGGTGCTGATAGTAGTACTTGAGCATAGGCTTCCAAGATTTGTTCATCAACCTCATATCCAAGTGGATGGATCCACTTTGTTCTTGGCTCAACTACTTCCATACAAGTTACATCAGTTTCTACCATAAAGCAAATACTATCCTTGTATTTCTCAACAATACTCCCTGATATTCTAAATCTCATTTACATTTTGGCCCTGAATGTCTTCAATTCTAGTGTTATGTAATCCTTGAGTGTAATCTCATTAGATGCCTTAAAGGATATCTATGGCATTATAGGTAAACTCTTGTCCAAATAAAAATCTGACACCTTTCCAAGTATGTGGAAGTACATGTATATGATCAAATACCCAAACCTAAATATTTTGGTCATGTCATGCTTAATGGCTCTAATATTGTCTATCAGTTGTGTGCATAGGATTTCACACATATTGAACTCACCATTTTCTCTCACAAGTCTTATTGCTACAAGAATAGTGGCCGTAGACACACTATTCACCATGCTGGTGTGTTGAAACCTATATCCCAATATCATGGACATCAATTTGATGTCTTTCTCCTCTATAGGCTCAATTTCCATTCCGCGCCTATCACTTCTTGACTTACATGTTTGCTTCACTATCTTTCTTACATCCTTACCTATTGGAAGAATGCCATCTTTCTTAGAGATTCCTAGCATCTCATGAATTAGGTCTCTTTTAATTCTCACTGGTACTTCACCTATCCAGAATAGGTCATCATGAATTTTGCTGAGTAAAATTTTTATCCATTCAGACTCATAAAACTTATATGTCATAGAATATTCAACTATGGGATGGTTTTCTAACTGTACAAACTCAGCAAGGAAGGTTTTATTTGGTTTCATCATAGTTTCTATTTGCACTCTAATTCTATCAAGACCTACTGGTTCCTTCTTACAATAAATGTATGCTCCCTCTAAATCATCTAGGGTAGATTTGAAAGGGTTCCTCTTGAAAACTTATCTCTTCTTCTCCACAACATAAAACATAATAGGAGTAGCCATAACTTACTTGTTTATCACTTCAATTAGGTTTCCAAGAACTTCTTAATCATCGCGATGGATTAGGGCTTCCACAACCAATCAAATACACTTCTTCACTGGTGAATCACACTTTAATCCTTCACAATCAACTACTAGGGCTTCAATGCTCTCCAATCACTCAAACTCAAATGCAATGAATGATCTACAAGTTTCTGATTACTTTAAAGTGAAAAATTCTACCATTAATACTTACTGCATAAACCAGACATTTACTAAAAATCTCCAACTTTCATTCTACAATCAATTAGGTAGTGCACTCTTGCACATAGGTTCTACTAGTCTCCAAAAGGTTAAATCCAAAGGTGCATACTTTGAGGGTGAGTATACCAGCTGCACAGGGGTCTAGAGCTAAATTAGCTCCCCCTATGACCTTGAGAGACTTTCATCCAGATGTAGAGGGTGTGTCCACTGTGGATGCATCCAATACATTCTCATCAACCTTATCCTTCTTTGCCTTTGTCTAAATTAAGCTCACATCTTCTGAAGCTTTCAAAAACTTGACTTCTCCTTTGTATCCAAAATTGATTCTTCTGGCTTTTTAGGGCTTTCCTGACTTTGTGTTCTTGATCTATAGAACTTTGAGATGTGTCCAACCTTGTTACATGAGTGACAAATAACTGGAGGCCTTAAATTCCTCCACACATTGACATGGGTTACCATTTTACACTGTCTAGCTAAGTGACCATTATAGTTACAAATCTAACATGTAATGTTCTAAGAACTTCTTACATTTGGTTGATTCTGATTATGCCGAGTCTTGTTCTTTTGACTTGTTTTATAATTAGTAGCTCTATGACCAAATTTATTGCATGAATAACAGTAACCATTGAAAGGTCTTACCTCTTTACAGTTCCTTGCTATTTTTCCATGCTTGTTACAAGCATAAAAAGTTTAGTCTACTGGCTTGCGCTCATCTTTGGATGGTTCAATATTATCTTTAGTTTTCTTTTCAGTCTTCTTAGCATCTATGGTGTCTTCTGGTGCTTTCATTCTCTCTTGCATGTTGTCAATCTGATTTTGTGCTTCATTGAATCCAATGTCCCTGGTATCCCCTTTAAGTTTTTGAGCATATAATTGAGATTAAATCAGATCCTTTCTTGTGTGTAATTTATCAATGTGATTCTTTGCCTCTTTCAATTCAGATTCTAACTTTTCTTTGTTTATTCTTAACTCCAAGATTTCCATGTTGTCTTGCCTCAATTCTTCATTTAGTTGAAGGTTCTTGATCTATTCATCATAAACTTCTTGATTGTTAGTTAACTTTTCATCCAGTTCTTCAATCTGATCTTTCAGAGATGTGTTCTCTTCATTTAGATTTTTGACCATCTTCCCTAAGTCACTATTTGAACTCTCTTTCAAATATTTTCTTAGTCTTTTGATGACTTCTTGAGAATAACTTTTTCTTTTAGTTCTTCAATTTCTTTTTCAGATCTGTCAAGGTCTTCAAGAGAAGCTTGAAGATTCTTTATTAGATGTTTCATTTCTCTTTTATCCATGATCACCTTAGGTGATTAAAATTCTTTGCTAAGGACCAAAGCTCTGATACCAATTGTTAGGAATGGGAACACTGAGAAGGGGGGGGGGGGGGGGGTGAATCAGTGTTCACTATAATTAATCTTTTTCTTTTACTCTTAAAACTTAACTTTAATGTTTAAGTACTGAAATTAAAATCAACATAAACAAGATGCATAAACACAACACATAACACTAATATGGTTATAGGGAAACCCAAATAGGTAAAAGCCCTAGTGGGAATTGACACCCATTAAGAATTGCACTAGTGTCTTGTGATCCTTGGTAGAAGATCTTTAACCCTGTTAGGAGTTATCTTTACATTTCTTTTAGTACAGTGACCTTGTCAAGGGTCCGACCCTATTAGGGTTATTTTAAAATAACCTTGTTAGGGGTGGGGACACACTATCCTAGAGCTCACTTCTCAAGTGGTGAAGGCTACAACCTTCTAATCTGAGATACACACTATATCTATTGGATGAACTGGCACTATGACACTACTTGTCTGATCAGTTCCTTTGATGCGTTGATGCTTTGACCTCTTGCAAAGTGCTAATAAATTTTATCTTCTCTTCACATACCTCTTCTCCACTTCTCTTCACTATATAATAACTCTCATCACATATTACAATGGTGCATCTTATATTTATATGCGCCACCAAAAACAATTAACTAGGTCATCCTATAATTGATTACATACAACGCTTCCAATTGAATTGGCTCAAGCGTGTTTACATAAAAAAATGATTACATGTCTGCAAATTGATTATAATAGGCACATAGCCATTATAAAACAATATTATCATCGCTAAACAAAATACTACTAGTCGGCTGCATACTCTGTTCTATTCTGGCATTCACTAGCTGTACCTCTTCAACTGTTTGTATCTTCATCATACTGTCACATATGATCACGTGCTCTTAGACTTAGCATGAATACATACATACAAGCTTAACTTCAAGGGCGCATGCCTAAACTAGTTCATATGCATGTGCATTGATATTCTAACCTTCAAGTGTTCTGCTAACTATCTAGTCTTATGTACTTAGCCAAATTCTAATCTTCTGATATTGTGCGCTAACTCCAAAACACTATGACTTTGTTGCCATGATAAAAACACTATATTTAGTCATATACAATAGCATAGTCAACTTTCCAAGAGAGTTATCCTTATGAGACTATCATTTTGATTATAGCTTCACTCTCTAAACTAATGGAGATTTGGTAGTTATTTTTATCTCTTGCCTACTCAGATTTGGAATAAAAAAAGCCAACACCATAGCTCTCTAGAGGAAAAAAATGAAGGATTATATGATGGCATAAAATAGGAGTTTGGAACATAATCATAGTATTCCTAGGAGACCTTGTTTAACATGTAAAGACCTAGATGCATTTGATGACCATTAGGTGGAGATCAAAAGAAATTTTAACTTCCTCCTCTGTTGGACTCGAAGCATACCCTCTTTTGATACTGAATGGGTATATCAATACCTAATTATGGAAGGCTTCTTAGTTCCCACCAAATTCAAACAAATTGACCTAGAAACATTATGAGAATTTCCTCCAGTCTTTATCAAAAAGAGATGATTAAGTAAGATCCCAAGTACAAAAGATCACATAGGGAAACATGTTGTGTTTTTCATTCTTGAGGAAGCTGAGGATTTAGAGCATGAAATGATAGTTTTTAAGAAGGAAAAGGAAAAGCCTCTTTAAATATATGGATTGAAATATTGTAACATTTTTATAATTTTATTTATTGTATCTAAGTAGGATTTTATACTCTAAGGTTTCTCGGAAATGTTTGTCTTTTAGACAAGAAGGTTCAAAATATTGAGCATGTGTTATAAGTTTAGGTATTTTATTAGAAATTTTAGTGGGTTTATATGGTTTTAAAAGACTCTAATCATGGTTGTAAATTTTTATTAGTAATTATATAATATATTATGAAGTAGACTACTATTGATAAAGAATTTATTTGAAAATTCCTTTTGAATTCTGGAAAAATAGTTTGGTGGCTATGGATAATACAATGTAAAATTAGTTAGTTATTTGATCTGTGTGGAACCATCTACAAAGTGATTAAAATTTGTAGGTATTTTAGAAAGGATTTGTGTATAGGGTTGAGGTAATATTGAGTAATTCTTTACCTTTCATTTTTCATATTATTCCAGTCCTAAAAACTAAGATTGGAGCATTCGTTCAGACTTGAAGGAAAATCCTTAGTAGCTTTCTATACAGTTAATCCTCAAAGAAGCACATGATACATTGGATACTTTTTCCAATGAGGTTGATTCAAGGAATATAGATGTATGGTTGATATGTATTCTTTCCTTAGTTATCTTTTATTTTATTGTTCTTGATAAACATTCACTTAAAGCTATATCTACTTTTATACATATAGTATAATAATTTAGTTTTAAAAAGAGGTCATCTTTGGTTGCATTAATAAGGCTAAATACTTTCATAGAGACAAATAGTCTAATAAAATTTTGAAAGTAATATAAAGGAAAGATGTGAGTTAGTAGGAATTTGAGATATAAAAAAGACTGCAGGATTAGGACAATATGATGGTTATTCAAAATCTCAATGCATCAGTATTTTGTTGATCTCTATAATTTTGTTGTCTATTAGTGTCTTACACTAAGTCATTTTCGAGGTAATGTTGGTCAGTCATCACTGCAACTAAGTCATCATGTATAGGCCGAGTCATGTATAATGTACATTTACCAAGCAGTAGTCATTGTCGAGTAAAATAGTGGTCACCGACTACTTTTGTATTAGTTGAGTCATCTTTTTCTAAGCTATGTAAAGGAGACAATGTCAAGCGCTAGAGTATAAAGAATAGTGAATGCTGAGTGCCAGAACTATTAAGGTCACCGAGAAGATCAAGTGATACATCTAGACTTTGACATAATGAACAACTATCATCCACTGAGGAAGGAGAATCATAAAAGAGTGCAGAGAAAAGGAGTGCAAAACCAAAGAACAACAAGCCTACATGTCATCATTGTGGAAAACCAAGATATACAACTAATGTCTGTAGAAGCAAACATGGTAAGTCTGATCCTAAACCTAAATTTAATGGACATTATTTTAACTGCAAGAAACATGGATATAAAGCACAATAATGTAGGTCTAAGGTCAGTAATCCACCTACCTCACCAAAATTTCAAGGACACTATTTTAATTGTCAAAAGTATGGACATGGAGCATTTGAATGCAGATCAAAACCCAAATGGTCATCAAATCAATAGACTAAGTCACCTAAGAAGGGTAACACATATAGTTGGGATTAAAAAACTTGGTATGGTTGTCATTAGTGTGGAAAATATGGGCACATTGGAGAAAGTTGTCTGAAGACACATTTCAGAGGGAAATCCAAAAGTTGGATGAATGTAAGTATGCTATGCTATAAATGCAATAAGATAGGTCATCTAAAGAAAGACTACAGAACACATATGTTGAGCAATGATCAAAGAAAAAATGAAGAAATCATTGAGAAAATGAGAAATCAGATGAACAAAATATGGAAGAAGAAAGAAGAGGGAAGCACTAGTGAAGACAGTGTACCTGAGGTCACCTAATCCGTGAGATCAGGTGATCACACTACTTTGAACTAAGAAAAAAGGTATGTATGGAACTGAGTTTTAGAATGTTTTATCTTATTTCAGTTCCTAACATATGTTGAGAAAAAGTCCATATCTACATAGATTAAGATGCATTAGGATAGTTTTGAGAAAGGTAGAACAATTCATATTTGATGTCGAGCATCAGTATTTTAGTCTATAGTGACCAAGTCACTATGTATGTCGAGCACCTGTGATATCTGAGATGTGATGTACACTAAGCTGTAACTGAATGATTATATCAATTGAGCTTATGTTGACTGAGCTTAACATAGGATTGCCGAGATAGTTGTATTTCACCTAGAATGTGTATAGATCATTAATGAAGCCCTAATCTGATCGTTTGAAGTCTATAAAGTAGGAAGTTACCATTCATTTCATTTCACTAGTGAATTGAAAATTTCTAAGAGTGATTTAGAGTACGATTAACTAGAGTGATTAAGAGCTAAGTACGATTTCAAAAATATTTATAGCATGTCATCGGCAAAAATTTTGAAGAATATTTGTGCAAAGGTATTTTCCAAGTGAAATATTTTCAATCCATGAATTCTTAAACTGTGAGAAATGGCATCATCATCATCAGCTATGATGAAGAAACAAGGAAAGGAGGTTTTCAATGTTCAATTAGTAAGGAATGAGGCTTGTAAGCCACAAAAGTTTCAGGCCATTTCAAAGAGCGTGATCATGGGAGATCTCAATAGAGCTCTGTCATTGATTTTGAAGAATGTTCTAATGATAAATGACATCTAGTCGTGCTACATGTGTAAAATTGGACAGATTGGTGACTATGAACTCAGGGATGCATATGAGAAATTGTGTAGCAATGGGCTGTTGAAGATGAAACACCAGAAGGTTTCCAAGCAAGGGTTAGTTCATGCCCTTGATTTTCCACAAAACTTTAAAGTCAAATGGATTAATATTGTACTGAGAAAGGTACATGACATGAAGATTTGGGTGGAAGATGGACCGGTCCAAATCACCAAAGAAATGATTCACCAGGTAACTAGATACCCTAAACTCCTTGGAAAGAAAACCATGAAGTGTCAAAGAAAGGAGGAGATTTAGGAAAACACTCAAGCAGTAAGGAACAAGCACAGTATGACAATTTCAACTATCACTGATCTAGAGATTGAGTTTGCAGTAAGGGTAATTTCTCATAAATTCTATCAGTCTAGTCAGTTGGACAGTGCACCATTCATGGAAGTGGACCAAGCTTGGAAAATCATCAAGAAGGGTCACACCTATGACCTTGTCGAGCTTCAAATGACTCAACTTGCCAAGAACCTTACATTTATCTACAAAGAAAGGAATTCAATGTGTAAGTTTAGTTCCTTACTTGTTTGTTTATTCTTCTATATTCAAAAGAGTTTTCCTACTTTTGGGGGAGTAGTATGGGACAAGAATAGGCTAGTGACAGTATAGATAAATGAGTTTGTTAGTTAGACGGGAGATAACTTTGACATCATAATGGAGAACTACTTTGTAGAATTTAAGAATAAAATGAGGAAGAGAAGTAGGATTCCTGTATCCCTAGTAGAAAAATGCAAATAGGACATATGTTTCTAGTAGACACGGACCTCACATATTCTCAAGATGCAATACTGAGGGTGTCTTGGATAATGCCATTACCTTATGAGGTAAATATTGATGAAACCATAGCATCCATCATAGCCATGTTATCTGAGGAAGTTGATAAGAAGGATACCTACTTTGGAACTTATGAGGAAGAAAAGGCTAAGATAACCATGGGACTTAAGTCTTCTACCATGGAAAGGAAGAGGAAAAAGATAGTAAAGAACCTAGAAAAGATGATAGGAGAAAGAGGGGAAGATGCACCTCTTGAACTGACACAATGACTAGGAGAAGACAAATCTAGTGAGTCTAGTGAGAGTGGAGAAGAGGAGAAGGTAGTAGAGAAGAAAGGCAAGAAGGCATTAGTTGTTGAGCCTATAAAAAAGACTATGCAGAAACCTAAGCCTGCTCATCACTTGTTCTTAGGCCAAGAACAAGGGTAGTCTCTACAATTGTAGTTGTCGAGTCACAAAGGAAAAACCCTACATATGGAAGAGAAAAATAGTTCAATCTAAGGTAGTGCCGAGTCAAATAAGGAAGAATCTCAGAAGAAAACTCATCTGGGAGAAGGATGATGAGGAAAGAGAGAGTGATGAAGAGATTAAGAAAAAGTATCTATCATAGAGAAAAACACTGACTATGGATGAAATATGCCACAACATCAAGAGCTCTACAAGACTTGCAAGTTTTAAGAAAATAAAATTTGAGAAGATGAGCATAGAAGACAAGGAGAAAATTGAAGAAGCAATGCTTGATTTTCTCTGCACTTTCAAGATGTTACCAATACAAATGGGAAACTTGATCCCTAATGAGTTGTACAAAAGGATATCATAGAAATGGGAACATGCCCTAATGACCAAGAAGCAGATTAGGGAGAGAATGCTAGCACAAGTCATACCAGATCTATCCCCTACTAGAGTTTAGGAATTCATTGAGCAGTACAGGAATAGATTTGTTCCTAAGCTTATGGCATACAACATTCTTCAAAACAAGGTTGATGATGTTGTGAAACAAATTTTAAGGGAATGGAAGATCATTTTTGGTCTTATAGTGGATAAAGATGCACAATAGGAAGTTATCACATCTATGGGTGTTGAGCTAGATAATAAAGAAGATATTAGTGAACCACATATTCAGGAGGAAGAAGCTCCAAAGATAGAGAAGTGTGAAAATTTGGCTGAAGTAACAATTGTTGACATCACTGAGGATACCCCAGTGAAGACTTAGGTATTGACCAAGGACAAAATACAAGCTGAGGCAGAAAAAGCTACATCTCTATCGAGCAGTAATCCTATAATACTACAAGTAATTGATTATCGACAAATTGGGGTTAAATCAACTATTGACGTTACCTCTGCCAGTCAACAAACTATTACACTTGACATGCTCACTGGTCTTAGTATTACTGAGTATAGGACAAGTCGGCAACTACACCTCAGTCTAGATTTGTCGAGGAGTCATGTAAAGGGAAAGTAGAACAATCAACATTAGTTATTGTAAATCCTCATGTGGAGGAAAAGGAAACAAAAGAGAATAAGTCAGAAAAATAAATTGACACTCAAGAGCCTAAGGAGCAAGATGCAATAAAAGCTATAGTACAAATTTGGAGTGGAACAACACCAAAGAAGAAAGCACAAAAAAAGAAGATGAAATCACCTACACCACAAGTGACACTCGAAGAAGTTATTGTGATTCCAAAATAGGACACAGATAAATTATCCTATGAAAAGATGCAAATTTTCCAAGATCTAATGAAGAAGAAGAGAAAATAGGAAGAAATGAGAAGGGAACATCAACAAAAGTAAGTACTTCATGAAATCAAAGGTATATTCATTGATGCTTTTGACATGACTGATGTTAATGACTCTGACCCCATACTAGAACAACTTGTCCATATAGTCAAGAAAGTGAATGATGATGACAACAAGGAAACTAATAAGTTATTGTAGTGGTCAAGAAGAAAATTTGAGACCAAGGTACTGAATAAGGTCTCTGCCAATATAGCAGTGAAGCAGGTAGAACTTTCTACCTTAATATCAAATTTAGAAGTTGTACTAAATGCACAATCCTTTTACAAGAAACTGTGTAATGTAGAATAATTTACTAAGGACAAATAGGAGCTGGTAGATAAACTACAGCTAGATATCAAATCTACCGGTCACTCATTGAGTCTAGATGCAAGTTCCATCTCTATACATTATGCCAAGCTTCTACATGCTCAAGGGAGGATGGCTGAGTTGATGGCTAATGATGGTAAGATAAGGGCTCACTTACTCTCTATTCAAACAATGTTGACACCTCACCTAGAGGCCATACAAAGAAAGTTTTCAAAGGTAAAGGAATTAGTACAAAAATATCCTCATCTTTCTACTACTGAGAGCCTAGTTGACCTAATTGTCGAGCTAGAAGTAAAATCAGAGGTTTTGAAGATTGCAACATCAGGTTGGGACACTGCATTGCACATGGTCATGATGCTTCATAAACCATTTCTAGAAAAACATTACAAGCTCCCTACAAATGAAGAACTTAAAGTGACAAAAATAAGGGGGAAATAGTAGAGTGACATGACATGTTTAGTCACAAAGGGAGGCAACAGAATCAAAGAGCCAAAGTAGAATGAAGAAGTGGAACCAAATGGTATGACATACTAAGTTTTGTAAATATATATATGTATTTGAGTGTATGTCAAGTAAAGAATTCTTATATGTACAAATATAAATCTTTTTATTTTGTAAGACTGAGTTATATTTTAGGGGGAGTATTATGTATACTTCTTTTAGTACTAAGTACTCTTGTAAATGTAATGTAAATGTCATGACAAAGTGTTTTTTCCACTAATGTCAAAGGGGAAGATTGTTGATCCCTATAACTTTGTTGTCTATTAGTGTCTTACACTTAGTCATTTTCTAGGCAATGTTGGTTGGTCATCACTACGATCGAGTCATCATGTATAGGCTGAGTCATGTATAATGTACATTTACTAAGCAGTAGTCACTATTGAGTAAAATAGTGGTCACCGAGTACTTTTGTATTAGCAGAGTCATCTTTTGTCGAGTTATGTAAAGGAGACAATGCTGAGTGCCAGAGTATAAAGAATAGTGAATGCCAAGTGCTAGAGATATCCAATGCCAAGCAAGCTAGAATTTATATATATGTTTGTTATGGCACAAACACTTAGGTAAACTATTTTGGATGACATCTATATTTTTTTAACTATTTGTTGAGGAAATCATGGAGGTGATTATGCTCCTATTTTTTAATCATTGATCCCTATGTATTACATGGAACCAATAAGAATTAAGAAGAGGTTAAGCGGAAAAATGAGATAATCTAGATCATTGATCTCAAATCTTGGAGGAATTCAATTATCTATATAAGATGAGATCTAAACCCTAAAAAGTAGTAATGAGAGGAATGATATGTATAAGTGGAAGGAAGTAAAATACAGTGATTATCTTCATATCAGTGAAGTATTTTGATAGAGTTCACTGATCGAGTGGAAAAAAGTAAATCAGTGAAGGACAAAATAGAGATATATTTGATAGATGAGATCAAATCTATACTGGAAGGAGAAGATTTGTAATCGGCATCACAGTGCAGACTGAAGGATCAGGTATTAAGAAATTCTAACAAGTGTGTCAAGGTAAATCTCTTAACAAAGTGGTTTTGACAGACCTTATTAAATCTCTTAACTAAGTGCTTACTTAGTTGTAAGTCTTAAATCATTTTGCATGGTAGATTGTATAAGTCTCAAAGCTCTTAACAAGGTAGACCCCTCACAGGGTAGATCATATTTTGTGATCAAATTTGTAGCTCTAACAGGAAAACTTTATATTGTAGTAGTAAAGATTTGTGGGTGTCATCCCCACCCCAACTTTACCTTTCAAGGGTCTCTGGGTAACCAAAATCATGGTGTTCTGAGTACTTTCATGGATGATGTTTAGCTTATTAGATTATTTACATTGTTGAAGTTTATGTTAATGCTATGCAATTTTTCATTTATGATAAAATGGATAAATTAGTGATACCTGATTCACCCCCCCCCCCCCCCCTCTTAGCATCACATTTTCCCAATATATTTCCAACATATTTATCGTACTTTTATCTATCTAGTTTATTATTATACTTATTGGCCTTCCATGAATAGGGAAACTTAATATGTTGGTGGATTACAAACTGGTAAAGTCAGTATATGTTTAAACTGACATCTTAATTCAAAAAATGCAAACCATGAAAATTTAGTTATCTGGTCTTCAAAACTAGGGAAAGACAAAGCCATACACCATATAGGACCTTTACACATCCATTTCATCATTCAATTTCCATAGCTCTATTTCCTACACATTTTGCAATGCCAAAATTTGACAAGTGTAGAGGTCAAATAGACCTTATAGACCACATTAGATTATTTTTTGCATATTGTATAGAGGTTGCACATGATGAATCATACCTTATGTGACTACTCTCTCAAAGTTTAGTTGAACCAAATTTAGAATGGCTTTCACACATACGCAATGGTATTCAATCTTGGGGGAACTACCTAAAAAATTTATAGCTCACCTCCATCACAACATCAAACATAAAGTTAGTATCAAGGACCTATTTGATACTAATAAAAAGGAAGGCGAGTCCTCTAACTTTCTACAAAGATGGACTTGTTAATCTCTATTGAGAATTTAAGGTTGTCATTAGTATCAAAGGATATTAAATAGGTTGGTCGGTCACTTATATTGAATTGGTTGGTAACCAGAAGTAAGATAGAGCAGTCGGTAAAGCCTTTACACCGAGCATCACATAGTTTATCGAGCACCAGCAACACTGACACTGATGAACAGTAAACATCGAGCATCGTAGTATACACTGAGCAGTTTATATAATGTTTACTGATGATCACAAAAAATGGCATAGTAATATGAAATGGCACATTCTTCTATGCAAACGGTTATAAGAGATCGTAAAATAGTTTACCAAGATTGAGGAGCATTTATTGTAAAAGATACTCATTAAATGTAATGTTTATCTTATTGTAATAGTTGATCGAGGTTAATTTTGCAACGTATATCTTAGGGTTATGATTATTTTTGTAACCTAATTTTTGCTAAGGCGGCAAAAATAGAACACTATATATTTTGTATGTTTGCATCATTTTATAAGAAGTAAGTGAACTGATATATATGAATCACGGAGCACTTGAAGCCATTGCCTAACTTCAAGTCAATCAGTTTACAGACTAGAACAAAGTACAGAGGATATCAGATTGAGCAGAATCAGAGAAGGCTACCGAGTAGAACAGAGTAGTGAATCATCACAGTCAAGGTGATATTTTTATGAGCATTTATAGATCTGTCTCAGACAATTGAGTTGTCAAACTAGCAAATAATTGCCTATTACTTTCTAACAATTGTAGTAGAGTTTTTGATAAAATCTCTTAATAGAGTAGACTTAACAGTCTTATGTAAATCTCTTAACCGAGTACACACTTCATTAGTGTTGTAAAAATCCTATAACTAGGTAGATGTAGCTGATCTAATATGTTACTCCTAATAGGGTAATATCACCAAAAGTGATCAAAACTTGTAGCCTTAACAGGCAAACCTTTTCTATCTATAGTAGTGAAGAATTTGTGGGTGTCATCCCCACCACAATTTTTACCTTCTTACAAGGGTTTCTACATTACCAAAATACTTGTGTTATGTGATTGTCATATTGATTTCATGTTGTTTACTTTCTCAAGTTAACTAGATGATTGATTCATACAATTAGATTCAAGTTATTTTGATCGGTTATCACAGTATACAATTATAGATCTAAAAGGTTTTACAAGTGAAGTTTTAAAGACACTGATTCACCCCTCCCCTCTCAGTACCTATCTCTCCTAATTCCAAAAATTGGTATCAAAGCACAGTTCTCTTGTTGAACAGTCTAACCACTGAAGGGTAAAGATTTAAGTCATGGAGAGATACAAACTTGACAAGACTATTGAGAATCAGAAGATACAAATACAGATGTTTATGGAATAGTATAAACAAGCCAAGGAAGAACTGAAGAAATTACTGGTTGAAAGAAAGAATCTTGCAATTCTGTAGAATGAAATCAGTTATCATGAAGAGCCTATTGATGAAATATTTGATCATATTGGATCAAGCTCTAGAAGCATTTTTAACGGACCTGAAAGCATAATCTTTGATTTATCTAAAAAGAATCAGCATCTATCTGAGCAAGTGAAAGTACTTCAAATCGGTCATGAATCTCAAATGGTGAGAATGGTGGAAATCGTGAACAATGCTAGACAAGCTGAACAAGATTGGAATCTAGCTATTGAAGACCGAAGACTGATGACTGAACAACTCCAAGAAAAAGAAAGTGAAATACAAAGACTCATTGATCGTCACTTCCAAGTATCAAATTAGATGATGACAGTTAATCAAGAAATGAACCGAGCAAATGGAGAATTATCAAGAAGACTTGAAGATGTTGCAATACTCAGAGAAGATAATGAAAAATTGAGAAATGAAATAAAGATACAAAAGCAACATAATGAAATGATGAAGATAGATAAGGATAGTTCTAAAAAGATTGATGATTTCCTAACTAATCAGAGAAGATTAAGAAGTAGAGCCAGTATAGGCTACACTGGTGAAGGAGTATCATCACAACAAGCAAAAAAAGTCAACAAAAATCAAAATAAAAAACCTAAAGTGTTGACATGTTATCACTGTGAAGAACCAGGACATACATCTAATGTGTGTAGAAGCAAAGCACAAGGTAAACCTCCTGTCATTCCTAAATTCAATGGATATTGTTATTATTGTGGTAAGTTTGGACATCTAGCTTATGAATGCAGAGCTAAGAAGAATGACATTGCTAATAATACTACTAAGGAGAAAATATGCTATACTTGTAATAAGCATGGACACACTGTAAGGGACTACAAGGCAAAAATGAAACAATTCTGGACACGTAAAGAGAAACTACAATGAAAGCCATATCAACCAAAGAGACAAGGTAACTCATATGTTTGGGATTATAATACATGGACTAATTGTGATGTATGTGTTCAGTATGGACATATTGCAGAAAACTATTACAGAAAGAGTTGGATTGGACAATCAAGAAACTAGACAAATGCAGGAATGGCATGTATGCACTGTCACACGGTCGATCATTTAAGCAAGCACTGGAGAGACCAAGCACCAGATGAAAACCATATATTTGAGAGTAGATACAACATTATAGAAACTATGAAGTTAAGGAACACAATGTGGAAGAAGGCATCTAATGATAATGCTGAGTCAAGTAACACTGTCAGTGAAACCTCGTCCACTGGATTGGGTGAGATTGGTACCTCCACTGAAGATGACAAAGGTATGTATGGAACTGACATTTTTAAATGATCACATTTTACATACAGTTCCTTATATATGATGTAAAAATACCAAATTTGCATGAATAAAGATGCACTATGGTTTATGTGTTGTGAGTTTGCAAATGTCACATAGTCAGTAAAAGAAGAAATGACAGTTGATTACTCGTCGGTAATCACTATACAAGGTTAACCAAAAATAGTGCAAACCGATGAAGAAATTCTATGTTAACCAAGCAAAGGAAATAGTAGACATTACCGAGCTGACAGCTGTTTCGTATCAAAAGTTAGGTCATGCATTTAATGCACCAAAGTTTGAGTGGGAATATTGAAAAGTCTATAAATACGTGGAAATAGAGTTCATTGTTACATTGCGATTTCAAAGAATAGAGATTTTACAGAGAAGAGTTCGAGCTAAAGATTTTCTAGAAAATATTCAAAGCTACTGTAGATCAAACCGATGATAATTCTTCGACGATATTGAGTAAGTTTATTTACTATAGAACACTGATTATCTATTGCTTGCCAAAACCCTAAGAAACAATTTATGGCATCAACATTGACTGCAAGCAAATCACAAAACATTGAGGAGGAAGTAGAATTAATTGTTAGGGCGAATTTTGCCAAGGCCAAATTCAAACCACATCCCAAGGTTGCAACACAAACAAATGATATGGGTGCATTTTCAAGTATTCCAGATAGGGTTTTGTTAACATAAGACATTAGGGCCTATATTCAATGCAAAATCAAAGAAGTAGGTGATTTTGAGACCATTGCTGCTTATCAACAATTTTGTGGACCAGATGGGAAGATAAAATCCAATTATAAGAAGATTGAGGAGTCAGGGTTATCACATTTTACATACTTCCTACAAACATTCATCACTGATTGGATAAGAATTGTGCTAAGAAGATTTCATGATGGAAAATTTTGGTTAGATAAACATGTTGAGGTCACAATGAAGATTATTAGTAGGGTAACTGGGTACCCTACAACTGACAAAGAAAAAGCCTTTCAAAGTTCATCTCATCCTAATGTTGAAAAGAACACTGGAGCCCAATGGGATGGTAGGGCACTGAAAATCTCAACCATCAAAGACCCAGTGGTAAAATTTGTAGCTCATGTCATTGGGTACAAGATATTTCAATCTAGCAGACTAAACAACGTACCCTGCAGCACCTTGGACATGGCATATAAAATTGTAAAGAAAGATCACCAGGTAGATCTTGTCGAACTACTACTACACCAACTCCATGATAATATGAAGATAATAAGATCAAAGAAGTCCAACACATGTAATTATGGAACACTTCTTGTCTATACATTTTTCTATTTGCAAAAATATATACCTGGTATCGGTAAGGTAAACTGGCAATCAGATAAACTGATAACTGCACAAATTGGTGAAATGATGAAAAGTCTAGGAGATAATCTGAATAAGGAATTTGATGCATATTTCAAAGAATTTAAGAAAAAAATGCATCAAAAGAGTAGAATTCCAAGGGAATTAGTAAGTAAATTTGAAGATGACATATGTTTTGTAGTCAGCATAGACCACTCTATGATAAAGGTAGTAGAACCGAGAACAAAATGGTTAGCACCGATGGGATATGAAATGAACCATGATTTCACTTTGAAATCTATTAATGCATTGTTGGCATTACGATATATATCACTACCACTAGGTTTGGCACATATGAGGAAGCTAAGTCATGAATCACTATAGACATAGAGATCAGAAAAATGTCTAGAAGGGTGAAGAAAATGAGAAAAGATCTCACAGAAAAAAATGGAAATGCATCAACCTCATCTACAGAGTCACCGATTAAAGAAACAACTGAAGGTCAGTTACAGTTGGCTGACAAGCCCTATGATAGCGAGGAGACCGAGTAAGACAAAGAAAAGGATCACACACTGGTTCCTCCCACCAATGTTGAACAGGAAATGCAGTTACCAGAACCTGAAGGAATGAAGACATGTTCGTCAACTGCAACAAAACCTACCGAGAAAGAAGAAATAGTAAAAGTAGCAAAAACAAGAGCAACTACACTGATGAAGAAATACATAAAGAGAAAGAACAAGAATGTAGCTAAGACACCAAAGAAAAAGAGGAAATACATAAGAAGTAAAGAAGATATAGAGGAGATTGACACTGAAAATGATCCTAATCAATTCAAGCTAGTTCGTAACAAGGAAAGTACAATAGAAGAAATAATTGAAAATGGAAATCTTGTAGATCCAGGCATAGGCAAATTTAACAAAATGTCAATTAAGGACAAGACAAAGATAGAACATTCTATCATCTAGATGATGATTAAATTCAAGAGAGTGCCAATGGAATTTGCATGTCAATTACGGAAGGAACTAGATGACAAAATAAATGAGAGATGGGCTATTGCACTAGATACTGAGAAAAGGAAAAGAGAACAATCATTAGTTTTTGCAACCTCACACTTCAACTATGATGTAGCAAGTGAATACATGACAAAGTACCAAGCATGATTTCTAGTCAAGAATAGAGCTATGCAGATAATGGATGAGAATGTGGCTGATATGGATGTCACATGTGATTCTCTATGGACATCAATTTTGAAAGTAGAAGAGAGAGCTGAACAAGAAGCATTCCTGAAACTGTCTAAGAAGAGATATAGTTCAAAAGGTAAAGGTATATACATTGATGATGACAAGGGAAAGAAATTAGAGGACACTGGTATATTAGTTACCGAGGTAATTGATATCACCAAACAAAAGGAAGAAATAAGAATTTCATAGGATGCACCGGATCAAGTAAAGATCCACTTGCAGAAGAAAAATGATGATGATGTACTCATTGAGGACATCACTAATAGTGATCCTAATGATAAGGATGATAAAGATGTGACTATTGCACCAAACCAAGATGAAGCACTAAACACTGATAGTGTGTTCACATCTCTACTGGGTGAACTTCCTGTACTTGCAGAGGTAGTTGAAATACTTTCACAAGTACAACCCAATGCTTCTCATTCTAAACAAAATAAAGATACAACTAGGATACAAACACCTGAGCAACTTGTAGATGCAAATGAGCCTACCAAAATAGAGGCATAGTCTATAGAAACAAAGGAACCAAAAGAAACAAAGTTGACTAAGGTGAACCCACCTGACACTACAATTGAGACTCCCACACCATCTATCGAGGAGTAGAAGAAGGACGATACAATGTCAATTGGGAAAGATACTTCGAAGAGTGGAGAAAAAGCTATTGTTATTAGTGAGAAGAAGTCACCTCTTGCACAAAAGAAGAAGAAGAAAGAAAAAGGGCCGGTCACCATTGATGAAGTCATAATTATACCAGAATGTGACTCAAGAACCCTAAGCCCCGAGGAACTAAGTAGATATGGGGAACTATGTTCAAGGAAAGTGGCACAAGAAAAGTTAAGGCAAGAACACAAATGCACATAAGTGTTACATGATGTGAGGGGTATTCTGCAATAGATAGTACCAAAGACAAATATTGATGAGAATAATCCCATCATAGATCAGCTTGCTACACTCATCGACAAAATCAATGCCCTTGATACAGATGCAGACAAAAGGGCAGAATCAAAGATTCAGAACAAATTGGTAGAAAGGATTAGCATAGAAGTTGCACTGAATAAGGTAAAATTATCTGAGGTCATTACTAAGGTAAAATCTATTACCCAGATAATCTATCAATTTTTTATCAAGCTTTGTACTTCATACACCTTCACTATAGAAGTCAGTGAAAAGATAAAAGGTTTAGAAGCATAAATAAAGTTGAGTACACAAGTAGCTATAACCAAGCTGAATGCTTTCTTAAAGTATATTCACCAAGTTTAGGAACTCCAGTGGTTGATAGCAGATCTAAGAAAACAAGAAGAGAAAATCATTGATCAAGTCACAAAGTTACAAATAGAACTCACTCCTTACCTGAAAATTTTTGAAACTCATATTGTCAAAGCTGAACAACTTGTAGCAACACCAAAGATTTCAATGTTAGATAATATCTTTGACATGTATGCACAAGTTGGTCTTGAGCATATTGCTCTTACCAACTTGAAAGAGGAGTGGGACAACCTCTTGGAGTCTATAAAGAAAACCCATCCAAACATTTTTGGTAAGATGTAAATATACATTCTATTTTTTGTATTTGGCATTATTATCAAAAAGGGGGAAAACATGTATATGCCAAATAAGTATACTTTGATATGTGTATATTACTGGGAGCATGCACCAAGGAGGAGTACTATGTACTTAGAAACTTTTTTATTATGGATATGTATATGGCGGAGACATAACGAATATATAGAAACATTTTGTCTATATACATTCAAAGTTTTGATATAATGCCAAAGGGGGGGATTGTTAATCTCTATTGAGCATTTAAGGTTGTCATTAATATCAAAGGATATTAAACAAGTCGGTCTGTCACTTATATTGAATTGATCGATAACCAGAAGTAAGACAGAGCAGTCGGTAAAGCCTTTACACCAAGCATCACATAGTTTACCAAGCACCAGCGACACCAACACCGATGGATAGTAAACACTAAGCATCGTAGTATACACCAAGAAATTTATACAGTGTTTACTGATGATCATAGAAAATGACATAGTAATCTAAAATGGCACATTCTTCTATGCAAATGGTTATAACATATCATAAAATAGTTTACCAAGATCGAGGAGCATTTATTGTAAAAGATACTCATTAAATGTAATGTTTATCTTATTGTAATAGTTGATCTAGGTTAATTTTGCAACGTATATCTTAGGGTTATGATTATTTTTGTAACCTAATTTTTGCTAAGGTGGAAAAAATAGAACACTATATATTTTGTATGTTTGCATCATTTAATAAGAAGTAAGTGAACTAATATATATGAATCACATAGCACTTGAAGCCATTGCCTAACTTCAAGTCAATCAGTTTACAGAGTAGAACAGAGTACAGAGGATATCAGATTGAGCAGAATCAGAGAAGGCTACCAAGTAGAATAGAGTAGTGAATCATCACAGTCAAGGTGATATTTTTATGAGCATTTATAGATTTGTCTTAGACAATTGATTTGTCAAACTAGCAGATAATTGTCTATTACTTTCTGACAATTGTAGTAGAGTTTTTGATAAAATCTCGTAACAAAGTAGACTTAACAGTCTTATGTAAATATCTTAACTGAGTACACACTTCATTAGTGTTGTCAAAATCCTATAACTAGGTAGATGTATCTGATCTAATATGTTACTCCTAATAGGGTAATATCACCAAAAGTGATCAAAACTTGTAGCCTTAACATGAAAACCTTTTCTATCTGTAGTAGTGAAGAATTTGTGGGTGTCATCCCCACTGCAGTTTTTACCTTCTTACAAGGGTTTTTGCATTACCAAAATACTTGTGTTATGTGATTGTCATATTGATTTCATGTTGTTTACTTTCTCAAGTTAACTAGATGATTGATTCATGCAATTAGATTCAAGTTATTTTGATCGGTTATCACAATATATAGTTATAGATCTGAAAGGTTTTACAAGTGAAGTTTTGAAGACACTGATTCACCCCTCCCCTCTCAGTATCTATCTCTCCTAATTCCAACAGGACTAGCACTACTTATAGGTACCATATGATGTTCTTGAAAAGGACTTCATAGTCTTGTTTGTCGACAATCTTGTCCCTAATATGTCCTATACTATCTAACTTCAACTTGCACCGAACTTCAAATAGTTAATCAAATAAGGTATTAGATGCAAGAAAAGCTTGATAAAGAAAGTGATCCTATCTTATCCTAATTATCCCAACACCACTAAGAATATTGTCGATAAGGCTAAGTGGTAAAACAAGAATGTCACTAATGAAGGTGTTATTGATGTAAAGACAATCAGCTATGCCCAACCCAAGATTTATTTAAAAGGAGCACCCATGTAAAACCAAACATCAATAATTCATACACCACTAGAAAACACTCAAAACCCAAACACCAAATGCAAATTTTTAAACTACCTACATCTCTTAACCTCAAGAACCACATTTTCAAAACATGAGTACACACCACCAGGAGAATCAATTGAATCAATGCTTAAAATGTTGATCCAAACCAATATGATCACTTTACCAAAAATACATGAATGTGAACATGGTGTTGTGAAATCCAAGTGGTGGAATGAAAATGAATTTTGTGAATACCATTGTGTCAAGGGTCACAAAACATCAAACTAATATCGATTGAAAAATTCCATACAATACTTAATTGAACAAGGAGAAATTGATTTTGATAATCCAAGACCCAGAGATAAAATAGATCATACAATCTTCAAATATCCATTTCAAAATTATATTAAAGGGAAGTCTAGTGTATCTGGTAACTAGTCAAAATAGGTCAAATAAACATATTTGTCCTTTGATAATGTGATAAATTGAATTAACCCTATTGAAAATCAAATCACTACAATAACTATAAGAGTGTAATGTCCCTTCTTATTCTACTTTTATAATTTCTTGCAAAACTGACGTTAGTACAAAATATTACACAGTATTTACATGGCTCATACTATACTCTAAGTTAGTAATGGGGGATTTGATTCTTAAGGCTGCCTCTAGGTCAGGCTTTACATAATTCTTGATTCTTGGCCTGAGGGATATAAGATCCACTCTAAGAAACTGGGCTATCGACACATCATCCCATAGAGAACGGCCCATAAGAATTTCTTGGAAGCAATAAATGCTATCCAAGCCTATGCATATGCATATGACTGGCATCAGTATATATATTTCCTATGAGATTATGACAATCTCAACTTTGGCAATGGGACTATACCAATCTCAAATTGACATCAATTATAGATTGGCAATGGGGTTATATCAACCTCAAATTGCCATCCATCTCAAATGGGAAATGGGGTTATATCAACCTCCAATTTCCATTAACCAAAAATGAGCAATGAGGTTATATCAACCTTGAATTGACATCCATTTAAAATGAGCAACAGGGTTATATCAACCTCAAATTGTCATTACTTTGATCTCTATGTAGCTTGGGATGAATATAAGATTCATTTGTCCGACTACTAGAGGGAAAATGAATATAAAATTAATTATCAACAATTATATAACATCGATTTCATTATCTACATAAGGAATGTCAAAATAGTATATTCATTATATATATCATAAATATTGTCAATATATATATATATATATGTATATATATAAAATTAATATATATATATATTTATATATTTTAATTAATTCTTAAATATATATAATTTAATTAAAATTATTTCTTTTATTTATATATATATTCTTTTATTTAATATTACCTTTATTGGAACCTGAGTATGCCATTTTTATTCCCCGTAGTCTCTTCTTTTTCTTCTATCTCCCCACTTTCAATGCTTATGTGGAATATTCATATGAATGTGTGGGAGGGGGAGTCACGTCCCCTCCACACTTAGTAAGGGTGCAATTAGTCACAACCCTAAGGCTATGACTGTTCCTACCAATTGCACACTTAGAGTATGTTTTTTTATTAATATTTTATTTAATAATAATATTTATTAAAATATTTTTATTAATAATTATTGTTTAATAATAAAAAAATAATAGTAATATTTATTAATTATTATTAATAATTAATAATGAAATAATAATAATGTTTACTAATATTTATTAATATATTGTTAATAATTAATAATGATGTTTTGATCTGATTTATGAAACTAGATTAGAATACCTGGTGTGATACTTGCAGTATTGTAGAATTCAACATGAAAATTGAGAAGTATTAACAACAAGATTGCAAACCAAAAATTCATCCATTCTATTTGAATATTGGAGTTTATACAAATCTGATGGATCCCAAGGGTCGTCAGAATCCCTTGGGAAATGAAATGAAGAGCCATCATAATATTTATTACAAATAAACTATTCGAACTATCAAAAATTATCAAAAAACTATATATAAAATTTAGGTCCACTTGGAGAAGGCATAAATTTCTAGTCCTAGCTGTGAATTATGAACCATTTGATGCATTGGAAAGATATTCAAAAGATCTAGAGTCAAATTTTAGAAGGCATCCAAGCCCATAAATGCATCGAAGACCCTCAAAAAATGTAGTTTACTAAAACATGGGAGAATTTGAAAAAAAAAAGATTTTAGTATTTTCCCAATTTAATCTTGAGCATTCCTCCCCCTTGGGAGGCAATGGGCCCCATTGCACTAATCTGCTACAATAGATGAGGAAATTGTTCTTCAATTTGTTCCTTAGTAAACCACTTGCCTTGATGAGAATGTTGGCCAGCTCGAACCACCTGATACAGAGGAATATTCTAATTTCTCAAAGTCTTTAAAATGACTTCAGTAACATGGTCACACTTAGTTGGAATAGTAGTAGATGGATTTAACTCTACAGCTTGGATGTGTTTAGTAGCTTGGGAAATATCCAACAATGGAGGAAAATAGGGTCTCAACAATTCCACATTGAAAACTGGATGTAGTCCCAAAAATGATGGAAAATTAAGTTCAAAAGAATTCTCACCAACTTGTTTCACAATAGTATATGGGCCATAACAAAGAGGATGAAGCTTCCTATTTGGTCCGTGCAGGCACTCTTTCTTAAGATGTAACCATACCTTGTCACCAATCTAAAACTGATGAGGAGTTCTATGTTTATCATGCCTTTCCTTATACTCCTGATTACTCTGCTCCAAGATCTCATGAACTTGTTGTTGTAGGTGTCTAATGTTATCAATGAATTTTTCTACTTTATCTACCTCCTTGTCACCATTCAATGGACTATTAGATTGTAGGGATAGTATTGCTACATCCATAGGTGCCAATGGTTGGTACCCAAGAGAAACCTCAAATGGACTATACCCTATAGTACTATGGAGTGCATGGTTGTAGTTGTGTTGCACATAGGGTAAGCTTTCATCCCATGTGCGAGGATGTTTGGAATGATACATCTGGAAAATATGAATAATCATTTGATTCACCACTTCTATCTGCCCATTTGTTTGGGGATGGAATGTCATGGACTTTGTCAGCTTGGTGTCCATTTTAGCCCATAGTGCAGACCAAAATTTGTTGATGAACCTGCTATCCCTATCAGAAATAATGGTTTTTGGAAAACCAAAATGAACCCAAACATGTTCAAAAAATAGCTTGGTAGTATCTTCTACAGAAATCATCTTTTTACATGCCACCATGATAGCCATTTTAGAAAACCTATCTACCACAACATATACACAATCATGCCCTCGCCTAGCAGTTGGAAGTCCAGACATAAAATCCATTGAAATAGATTTCCATGGCTTATTAGGAATAGGTAATGGTAAGTATAGACCCAACTTACGATTTGTTGGCTTTGCAATTGCACAGGCTACACAAGCTTATATATGTGAAATGATATCCTGCTTCATTTTTGGCCAATAGAAATACTTTTGAAGGATAACAATAGTCTTACTAATTCCAAAATGTCTTGCAACATGACTGTAGTGAGCTTCCCATATCATTTTCTTCCGTTCCTCTATGGGTACACATATGTGACCGTTATGGCAAAGCAACCCATCCTGCAAGTGAAAATCAAGGACATACTTTCCTTTACCAAATTACTATAGATGTTAGCAAAATTAGGATCAGTACCATATAGTTGTTCTCAAGTTGATGCTTGATGACCACATGAATCCAACCCTATTGTGAAACCTACAATTGAGGCCTACTCAAACAATCTGCCACCTTGTTACTGCTTCCTTTTCTTATGACAAATGTTGAGGTGAAATTGTTGTAGATAGGCTAACCATCATTGATGTCTATCATTCTGCACCTTCCCTTATGTAAGCAATAATTGAAGTGGTTTATGGTCTGTATGTATAACAGTTTCCTTTCCCAGTATATAGTGTTTCCATTGTCTGCAAGCCTGAACAATGGCATACAACTACTTATCATAGGTGGGGTACCTACGTACTGTATCAGAAAAAGTTTCACTATGATAGGCAATAGGATGCCCATGTTGCATGAGTACCACACCAAGAGCATAATTGGATGCATCTATTTCTATCTCAAATGCTTGGTGTAGATCTAGAAGGACCAATACTAGTGCTGAACATAGTCTTTTCTTTAACTCCTCAAATGCTTGTTTCTTTGCCTCTGTCCAATGAAATTTTGCTTGTGTTCCACCCCTTAGTGATTGATTAAGAGGCCATGATATATGTGAGAAACCAAACACAAATTTGTGATAGAAGTTGGCTAAGCCCAAGAAGTTGTGAAGCTTTGTGAAATTTTTAGTGGATGGCCAATCTCAAATTATTTGAATCTTTTCTAAATCAACATGAACACCCTTAGTATCAATGATATACCCTAAGTATTGAATACTCTGCATACCAAAAGAGCTACTAAAGTTGTATCGTATTCTATCATTTTTACTTTCCTAATGGCATCTTCAAGGGTTTGAGGTTTGAAAGGTCTCACTCTTATTCTAATACGTTCTTTGAGTCCTTCGATGAACATATAGACCCTCCTTTTTTGAGATATATCGGGGACCATGATTGATAGACTCTAAAACTTATTAGCAAATTCTTCAATAATTCCTATTTGTTTGAGGTGAGTTAAATCTTGGAAGTACCATTCTAGTTCCTTTTGGTCAAAATGATTAATGATTTTTTGAGTGAATTCACTATAGGTGTTAATACTTTTATGACCCAATGTGATGATACCATGGTGCCACCAATTGTGGGCTTCCCTTATCAGGTGGATTATGGAAAACTTAATGGCATTTTATTTGGTCATCGGGTTGAGGCAGAGGTAGCTTGAGTTGTTTCTTTTCCTATCCCCTCAAAGTGTGGTAGGGACATTTTTCCTATCTTGGTTTTAATGTCTTTTTCCCATGATTTCTTTCCCATCCATTACTTGCCATGGTTTTGGTTTCATAGTATTCCTTCAAGGGAATGAGTCTTTAAAATTCTAGATCTAAGCTAACATACATTTGAGCAATCTCTTCTACTGACTGGGTGGATGGTTCTTCTCCTCCTATCATTGGTTTGTCTCTTGGAAGAAATGATGGTACATTTGGCCTTATGGTGGAATCTTGGGTTGAGGGCTCATTCTCAGAATGATTAGAGCATATATGTCTTCCTATTGGAGAAGTGGGTCAACCCTTTGATTATTTTTATTACTCATATTTTGGATGGCTTGAAGGATTAACCGATTAGTTCCCTCAATCCTCTCATTAGTTTTTTCCATGAAACTTCTTGATTCATTAGCTAATTTTTCAGCCATATCTTTCATCCCTTTCTTTCATTTATATGTTTGCATGAACTATCTTCCACAGGATGGAAGGGTTATTCTTTGATACCACTATAATATTCCTTCTTATTCTCCTTTTATAATTTCCTACAAAATCAAAGTTAGTACAAAATATTAAACAATATTTACATGACTCATACTCTACTCTAAGTTAGTAAGGGGGGATTTGATTCTTAAGGCTGCCTCTAGGTTAGGCTTTATAGAATTCCTTATTCTCAGCCTGAGGGATATAAGATCCACTCTAAGAAACTGAGCTATCAACATGTCATCCCATAGAGCACTTCCCATAATAATCTCTTGGAATCAATAAATATTATCCGAGCCTACACATATGCATATGACTGGCATTGGTATATATATTGCCTATGAGATTATAATAATCTCAAATTTGGAAATGGGACTATACCAATCTCCAATTTCCATCAATTATAGATTGGCAATGGGGTTATATCAACCTTGAATTTCCATCCATCTTAAATGAGTGACGGGGTTATATCAACCTTGAATTTACATTAACCACAAATGAGCAATGGGGTTATATCAACCTCAAATTGCCATCCATTTCAAATGGGCAACAGGGTTATATCAACCTCAAATTTCCATCCATTTCAAATGGGCAATGAGGTTATACCAACCTTGAATTGTCATTACTTTGATCTCTATGTAGCTCGAGATGAATATAAGATTCATATACATCATAATACTAGAGGGAAAATGAATATAAAATTAATTATTAATAATTATATAACATCAATTTCATTATCTACATAAGGAATGTCAAAATAGTATATTCATTAATATAGATCATAAATATTACCAATATATATATATAATTAAAATATATATTGTTAGAATAACTGAGAGGGGGGTCAATCAGTTAGATCAGTTATCCTATAGTCCCAAATACAAAGATGTACCTTATCAAATAATTCCAACAAATTATGCAGCTCAGTAACATAAAATATCAATTTGTCTATTCACTTTACCGATTGCCAGTAAATAGCTAACTGTGATTACCGACCAAATCAATTATGCAGTATGTAAAGTATGATAGAAAAACAATCATCACAAATAACACATAACACAATGATTTAACATGGAAACCCTATTAAGGGAAAAACCACCTGGGACCGATAACCTAAAATAATTCACTCTTCTGAAGTGAGCTCAGTGAAGAGCCAATCCTATTAAAGGTTACAAACACACTATTAAGTGTGACCTGGTTAGAGGATTTATCACTAATAGTTAAATTTTGACTAGCATTCACTATGGGATTAACAAGATAACAATGTACATTCTCTAAATCACATAGGGAAGAATATAAGACTATTAAGTCCACTCGGTTAAGAGATTTTCTAAATCAATGGTTAAACTGATACAATATGATCTGATTCAAATACAACTCTATTGTAGATATTCAGATCTATGCTAAGCCCATACAAATCCTCTAATCAATAATCAAATTCACTTCATCAATATTCTTCCACTTACTTTCACTTGGTAAATGATTCTTTGATGCTTGATTAAGTCTACAGTTCAGTTCTTTCAATAACCAGTTTGATCAAGCATGCATGATAGTCTTCACATGAAATCTCTGCAATCTTCTTCTTCCAGCATGTTTCAATAATAAAACTCATATCTCTTATATAGACAAGTAAACCATTTTCATATCAGTCATTAGATTTTGCTGCTTAATCTCCTTCATCTATTTTTCCTCTTAAACCATCCTCGGTAGATGTGTCATTAACACATTTCAATCTCATCCTTTAGATCTTTTCCAAAAATTTTCAGCTTGGATCTCATAACAAACTTAATCCTTAATCTCAAAATCATAACATTTCTAGCTCATCAAATTTCAGTCGGATGTTCTTTTCATTTAATGTTTTCATCCATACTTGGTCAATATAGAAATGTGTCAGTGATAATTAGTTGAACTAGCTCGGTTGATACTGTCAATCGGTATACACTGCACTAGCTCGGTGTATATAGAAATCTTTAATTACTGACCATATTGACATGTTCAATTTCAAATCTCTTCTTCATAATAGATTAATCTAACATGCTCAAATCAACAATATAAATCCATAGACTCATCAATAAGTTACCCAGTGTTTACCTTAGCCTTATCTATCATATCCATCTTCTTCTCATGTAGATATCTCAGTTCTTTATCTTTTCTTCCTCAAATAGATGTTCAGGTGTTTGTAACTAACATGATAAGTAATGTCAAGATTAGTTGGCATCAATGACAACATATTGACTAATTTAATCATCTTACATATCATTTCAGTACTCGGTGATCTCTAATAACTATTACTTCAGTTCATTCAGATATTCAATCACTACAAAACATAACAACATTACAATTGCAAAATCTCCCTATGGATTTGATCTTTTCAGCTCTTAGATTCCCTTCTTCATTCTCAACAACAAATATTCAAGTCTCTCCCTTTCTTTGTGCTCTCATTAATTGATTTTCCATATTCATTCTCTCTCCCTTTGACAACAATGCCAAAGAAAATATAAACAAACAGCTCTACAACAGCCAACTATTTTTCTATTGTGTAGTTCATATCATGTACCTTCAGTGTACAGATAAATTTATGATCCAACTTCTACAATCTTCACAACCTTAGATAAAATCCAAAGTGTGAGCTATGTGCATCAACATGAATGATCTTCTGATAAGTATAGGTTGATGCAACCTCTAGATCACATTAGTGACTGGTAGATAGGGGATAGACCCCAAGTCTAGTTCTCAAATATTCAAATGTGTCCTTTGGTAATGGTTTAGTAAAGATGTTAGCAAGTTTTTCCTTAGATGTTACAAATTCTAGTTGTACTTTCTTCTCTTGAACGTGTTCTCTTAAGTAGTGATACTTAATAGATATATTCTTTGTCTTCGATTGCATCATAGGATTCTTAGAAATATTTATAACACTAGTGTTGTCATAATATATAATCACCAGGTCAGTGATTACCTCATTCATTCCTTCCAACACTTGTTTGATCCAAGCTATATTTGAATAGTTTGTAGCAACAACAACATACTCTTCTTCAGCAGTGGACTAAACATTGTATGCTTGTTTCTTGCTAATCCAAGTTACAAGCCTTTCCCCTAAAAATAATGATCCAATGGTTGTGCTCTTCCAATCATCTATGTTTCTAGCCCAATCTGTATTAGTGTAAAATTTTAGTTCAAATTTATCTTCCAATGTGTACCATAATCCATAATCCTCTATTTTCTTCAGGTATCTCAAGATTCTTTTTACAGCAACCACATGTGAATCTTTAGTATTGGCAAAAAATCTTGCCTTATTCCTTGTAACTTCTCCATTCTCATTCAGCTTATTCCTAAAAATCCACTTAGTACCGATAACATTTTTATCTTTCAGTCTAGGCACTAAAGTCCATGTCTTATTCTTTTCAATTTGTTCAATCTCCTCATTCATAGAATTTATCCATTCCTCATTTTCAAGTGCATCCCTAACAGTCTTCAGTTCAAACTCACAAAATAAGCATGTGTTATGTCTTAACTTACTTTGAGTTAGCATGTCAACTTTCTTATCTCCAATTATTTGCTTCTCAGGATGGCGTCTTCTAACAAATCTTTCTAGCACTTGATCTCTTCTTTGTTCTTCATTCTGTTTAGGTACAATTTCCTACTCGATAGCTTCTTCCTAATTCTCAATTTCCATTTGCTAATTCTCGGTAGCATTTTCCTAATGCTTGGTAGACTCAGCCTGTAGCTTTTGTAGATATTGTGGATCTTCAACATAAGTTAACCTACCATAGTCTTTTGGCTCTTTCATGCTTTCTACATCATTCTTGTCAGCAAACTCATCAACTTTTACATTAGCACTTTCTATCATCTTATTAGTAACTTTGTTCAGACATTTATAAGCTTTACTTTTAGTAGAATATCCTAAGAATATTCCTTCATCACCTTTAGAGTCAAATTTTCCATTCCTGTCATCTTTCAGAATATAACACTTGCTACCAAAATTTTTGAAATAACTTACACTCGGTGTGCATCCAAACCATAACTCATAGGGTGTCTTGTTTTTGTCTTTCTTTAGTTGAACTCAATTCATGACATATATAGTTGTGTTAACTACCTCTCTCCAGTATATTTGTGCAACATTCTTCTCAATCATCAATGTTCTAGCATAATCAACAATAGATCTATTTCTCCTTTCAACAATTCCATTCTATTGTGGTGTTCTAGGTGCAGAAACCTACCTTTTTATACTATGCTCATTACATAAGTTAGTGAATTCATCAAAAACAAACTCACCTCCTCTATCAAACCTTAAGCATTTCAATTCTTTTCTAGTTTCTTTTTCTACTTTAGCCTTATACCATTTAAATAGTTTGAATGCCTCGGATTTTTCTTTCAAGAACATGACTATTATCAATCTAGTATAGTCATTAACAAACAAAATAAAGTATATATCTCCATAGTAGCTCTGAGTTCTCATGGGACTACATAATTCAGTGTGAACCAACTCCAAAATTCCTTTAGATGAGTATTCCTTACTTTTAAAACTAGATTTTGTCATCTTCCCTTTTTGACAATGATGACACATAACATGATCAGGGTTGGTTAGACTAGGCAAACCTCTAAATTTTCTCTTTTTACTGATCTTAATCATGTTATCAAAATTTACATGACATAACCTCTTATGCCATAACCATGCATCTTCATTTTTCACTAGTAAACAAGAAGTCTCAGCATTGTCAAGATAAAATAAGTTACCTTTTGATTGTCCTCCTATTCTAACAAGCTTTCCATTTTCATCATATATCTTTACCTTCTTGCTTTCAAATGCCACTCGGTGACCTAAGTTATTAAGCTGTGCCACACTCAAAAAATTGTAATTCAGTCATTTTACCCAATATGCATTATCACATCTAATTCTGTCATTCAATAGAATAGATCATTTTCCTTTAACCATGCAAGGTGTGTCATTTCCCATTTTTGTCGATCCTCCATTATAATGCTCAAGATGATCAAAATTATCTTCATCACCAATCATGTGATGTGTACAGCCACTATAAATGATCCAAGTATCATTTTTACTAACTTTAGAAATGAGTGTCATTTCTACATACCTTTCCTCCTCTTAAGAATCATCTTTCATTGCAACAAACACTACCTCAATGTCAGTGTCAGTGTCATCTTCTTCAACAAGATAACATGCATTTTTGCCCTTATCTTTGTGATCTCAGTTGTCTCTTTTGTTGTGTCAATAACCTCTATTCTTCCATCTTCCATAGCTTCCTTCACCAGATCGATCATTTTCTTTATCTTCCTCTTTCCTATTTGGACATCTAGCAGCAATATGACCAACTTCTTTACAATTAAAATAAGCTAAAGGTAACTTTCCCTTATATCTACCTTTACCTTTTGGCACTCTCTAGACCATAAGAGCTTCAAGTTCATCAAGCTCATCATCAATATTACTATCACTTTCATTCCTTATATTATTCTTACTGCTAGATTTACCAATCTTCAAAGAAAACATAAAAGAAGACTCAACACTTGGTACCACACTATTATCAAAATTGTTTAGCTCAAAATTTGTTAATTTTCCAATCAAACTATCAAGAGTAAGAGTGCTACTAGGTGCAAACCTCATTTCATGAATAGCAGATATTCTGATTGCATAAGCAGGCAACAAGGTTCTTAGTATCTTACTTACCAATGTATCTTTAGAAATGATACCACCAGCTCCTTGGATAGCATTGACTACCTCTTTGATTCAATTTGTGTACTGTGTAATATTTTCACCTTCCTTCATTCTCATTTCATCAAATGCATCTCAAGCTTTCATCTTTGGCTCTCTTCACATTTGTATCAACACCATGAACTAGAGAAATTTTATCCCACATTTCCTTCATAGCAGTGCAATCCTTGACATCCTCAAATTCAGCATCAGATAGAGTAGCAACAATCTCTATCATAGTAATGTTATGTTCATGTCGATCTCTCAACTAATAAAAAGTCAAAGGACCAGTCGGTTGTATGTGGCCATTGTTTAGTAAAGGTATGACAGATTCTCCAATTTTAGATATGTGAAGTCTCATCTTGTTAGGAATGAATGCTAGATGTTGGCAATCATTCTGTAGCAATTGTTGTTGATGTCAACACAGTGATCTTTTGGAGACTAGTAGAGAAGCAAACAATGTTTTGATTAGTGTACATGGGATATTATAGATAGAGCTATGTGATGTTGAGGTTATATTCTTTGATATGTTATTTTTCTATGGTTAAGAGCACAAACAAAAATTCATTTATTCATAAAAGTTATGAGCATTTTGGTGGAAGCAGTATTCAGGCAGTGTTCCTGAGTAGCGATTTGTGGAAATCGGATGATATCTCCTAATCGGGATGGAATCTAGTTTTTCGAAATTAAAGGGAAGGTTGAAACACATTGAGAGTGATGTGGTTCACAATGCAAACTTTGAGGTCACACGAGTGAAGAGTTATTACATCTGGAAGCTGATAGTTTTGGGTAATTTTGATGTAGCATGTGGAAAATTTTATTTTGTTTTTTGTGTGCCGACTCATTTGTAATTATTTAAGTGTGGTATAAGGAAGGAATGTTTTTCCTTGTTGTAATGTGAAAGAAATGTAAGTGAATGAAGAAGTAGCATGGTTGAATGTGAATGTAAGCATGAAGTGAGGAAAAGAGCTAATGAAGTTATGAAAGCAAAATTGTGAAGGAAGACATGCGAAGTACATAGATCTAGTGTAGCAGTGAGTGCGATTTGGCACAATAAGGAGGTAACATATTTCATATTATTCTACTAAATAATATTAAGGTCATTTGGATAGTGTGTTCAGTGATCTTACCCTGAAGCTGTTTGGGTAGTGGGTCCTTCTGTCTTCCATAACTCCTAATAGGGTTAGAATATTTTAACAGGGATTCAAAATATCCTAATAGGGATTCATATGTACTGAATGTATTTCATAAGACTCCTAACAAAGTCCATCCTTTCACAAGGAATATTTATATTAGTGCATCTTTTATGGGCATCATTCCCACCAGGGTTTACTCTTTGATCAAGAGTTTCCCTAGTCAACATATCTTGTGTTATTGTGTCATTGTGTATGAATATCTTTTTATGGTTGGTAATTACATTGCTTACATGGTTAAATGCTATTGAATTTGATAAAGGTTATAATTATCTAATAACTAATTCACCCCCCCCCTCTCAGTTATCTTGGTGGACTTTAATTTCTAACAATTGGTATCAGAGCAACAGGTCCTTGAAAGAAAAGTTTAACAGCTTAAGGAGATCTATGGCGAATTTCAGGAAAGAAAGCCCTAAGTTTGATGGAGTAAATTTTGACAGCTGGAAAGAGAAGATGAAGACACATCTACTATTTTTAGGACCATGGTATTGGTTGATTATAAAGAATGAGAAGATTATCATTGGAGAAGATAATCTTGAGATAGGATCTAAAGATGAGCTAGATCTATTCATGTGTAACATACTTGCAAGAGAAGCACTTTTGACAACACTTCCAGAGAATGAATACAGTCAGGTAAAATGTTTAACAAAAGCCCATGAAATTTGGAAAGCTTTACACTCTACTTTTGAAGGTGATGAACATCCAAAGAGAGCTAGATTACATAATTGGATATGTGCATTTGAAGATATAAGAATGATGGAAGATGAATCTGTTAGAAGCTATATTGGTAGAATGTCAAAAATTGTTGCAAGAATAAAAGCTTGTGGAGGAACAAAGATAGAGAATGAAGTGATATGGAAAATTTTGAGGACATTGACTCCTGTATTTAAGTAGACAACATAGATGATTGAACAAGTTATACCTTGTACTACAAACTTTACAAGAGAGACTCTTCTTGGAAGATTGGAAGCAACAAAAATGAACCTGAGGGTATCAGGAGACTCCTAGAATGGAGACAAAATTTAGTGTTCTTAATATTCATCCTAATTTGTCAAGAAGTACTAGTGTGAGTGGAAATTATGCCAGCAGCAGTAGCTTTAGAAATGAAGAAGATAAGAAGATTGAAGAAGGTATTGCCTTGCTTGTGAAAAGAGAACTAGATGGTAAGAAAATTTTTAAATGTTGGACTTGTCAAGAATATGGTCATTTTGCATCTAAGTGTCCTAAGAGAGTTAAGAAATACAGAAATAATTTTAAGCCTAGAAGATTTAAGGAATGTTATTATGCTAATGATGAAGATCTTGAAGCTAGTATAGAAAGAACTTTAAGTGAAAGTGATACTGAGATTAATGATGAAATAGGATAGTTTCCCAAGTTGAAAAGAAAGCTGATTGGATTATAGATAGTGGTTGTTCACATCATATGATTGGTGACATGAAGAAGTTCATAAAGTTTAACAACTATGATGGAGGAACTGTTAGAGTTGGTAACAATGCACCTTGTTTGATTAAAGGTATACGATCTATTACTCTTGATGGAAAGACTAATATTGATGATGTTTACTTTGTTGATGGATTGAAAAATAATCTTTTGAGTGTTGGATAGTTAGTGGATAAGGGATATCAAGTTTGGTTTACTGAGAAAACTTGTGATAAAGGATAAAGATGGAAATCTGATTGGAACTGGATCTAGAACTAGAGGTAATGTATTTTAGTTGAATCCTACTAAGATGACATGTTTGATTACTAAAATTGATGACAGTTGGTTATGGCATAGAAGGTTTTGTCATATAAACTTTGATAATATTATGAAAGTGAGTACTACACTTGCAGTAAGGGATTTGCCTAAAATTATGAAGCCTACTAACATGATTTGCAAAGAATGTGTGATGGCTAAGAAAAAGAGAAGTTCATTTCCTAGTAAGAAGTTCACATCGACAAAGAAGTTGTAGATTGTTCATACAGACTTGAGCGGTCCTACCAGGACTAGAGGATTCTATGGAGAAAGGTATTTTATGATTCTTGTTGATGATTTTACAAGAATGATGTGGATTGCATTTCTGAAAGAAAAATATGAAGCATTTGATAAGTTTAAGATCATTAAGAATAAAGTTGAGAATGAATTTGGAATGAAGATTAAATGTTTGAGATCTGATAGAGGTGGAGAATTTACTTCTAGAGAGTTTAACACTTTTTGTGAAGTGAATGATATTAAGAGATAGTTTTCAGCCCCTAGAACACCTGAACAAAATGGTATTGTAGAAAGAAGAAATAGGTCAGTGATTGAAGCAACAAGAGCTATGTTATTTGAGAATGATTTGGAAAAGACATTTTGGAGAGAAGCAGTGAATACAACAGTATATACAATGAATAGAGTACAAATTAGAGCAGACATAGACAAGACACCTTATGAATTATGGTTTGGACATGCACCCTCAGTTAAGTATTTTAGAATTTTTGGAAGCCAATGTTATATAAAGAGAGATGATGATATTGGAAAGTTTGATCCTATAAGTGATGAAGGTATTTTTTTTGGATATTCTTTGAAGAGAAAAGCATATAGATGTTACAATAAGAGAACTAAAACTATTGTTGAAAGTGCAAATGTTAAAGTTGATGAGAAGTTTAAAATTTAGGAAAGAATGCTTGACTATGAATCTGATGAAGAAGCTCATCCTCAGCCTAACATTGAAACTACTAAATTATTCTATGAGACTAATAGTGAATTATTGAATGAGAGTCTTGCAGAAGAAACTAGAGAGGAATCTAGAGAAGAATCTATAGTTGAAGCAAGATCTATAACTATGACACCGAATAGGTATATATCAAGACATCATCCTGTTGAACAAGTTATTGGAAGTTTGGATAGTGGAGTTCTGACTCAGAATAAGGTACATTTATGTTTGATTTCTCAAATTGAACCTAAATCTACTAGTGAAGCTTGTGAAGATGAACATTAGATTAATGCTATGAAAGAAGAACTAGATCAAATTGAAAAGAACAAGACATGGGAATTATTCCCTAGACCTAAAGATAAGAATGTGATTGGAACTAAATGGGTATTCAGAAACAAGATGAATGAACAAGGAGAAGTAGTAAGAAACAAAGCAAGATTAGTTTGTAAAGGATACTCATAGCAAGAAGGAATTGACTATGAAGAAACTTTTGCACCTATGGCAAGAATTGAAGCAGTAAGAATGTTCTTGGCCTATGCATCTTTTAAGAAATTCAAAGTGTATCAGATGGATGTGAAGTCAACATTTTTGAATGGAGAATTGGAAGAAGAAGTCTACATTGAGCAACCTGAAGGTTTTCCTTTGACTCAAGGAGACATGGTATGTAAACTGAAAAAAGCATTATATGGACTAAAGCAAGCACCTAGAACTTGGTATGCTAGACTAGATACATATTTGTTGAAATTGGGATTTACTAAAGGAACATCTAATAGCAATTTGTATACAAAAGAAATTGAAAATGGTTTGTTGATTATAGTTATTTTTGTTGATGACATTATCTTTGGAGGAGAAGATGAAGCTAGTGACAAATTTGCTAATGAAATGAAGACTGAATTTGAAATGAGTATGATTGGTGAGATGAAATACTTTTTGGGATTACAAATAACATAGAACAATGATGGTATCTTTGTATGTCAAACAAATTAATTGAATGATTTTCTGAAAAGATTTGGAATGGAGAACTGTAAACTAGTTGGAACACCCATGGTTATAGGACATAAACTATCTAGCAAAGATGAAATAGCGGCAGTTGAGTAGAAGAAATACAGATCCATGATTGGAGGATTGCAGTACTTGACACATACTAGACCGGATATACAACATTCAGTTGGAATGGTAGCGAGATTTCAAGCTGGGCCTAGAGAGTCACATTATGCAGCAGTAAAGAGGATACTGAGATATTTAAGAGGTACAATGGACTATGGATTATGGTATGAAAAATTTGATGATTTTACCCTATGTGCATATACAGATGCTGATTGGGGAGGTAGTGTTGATGACAAGAAAAGTACCAGTGGTGGAGCCTTTTTTCTTCGAGGAAGATTAGTTTCTTGGCTAAGAAAGAAGCAAAATTATATTTCATAGAGCACAACAGAAGCAGAGTATGTAGCAGCAGTAAATAATTGTAACCAAATAATTTGGATGAAGCAGATGCTGAAGGATATTGGAATTAGGTTTTTTGAGCCTGTTGTCATACATTGCAACAACACCAGTATAGTTAGTATGTCTAAGAATCCTATTTTACATTCTAAGACTAAGCATATAGAGATCAAGTATCATGTTGTAAGAGAGAAAGTTTCTGAAAAAGAAGTCAGACTGGAGTACATAAGCACAAAGGAACATATAGAAGACATATTTACAAAGCCTTTGCCTAAGGATACATTTGAGTATCTAAGAGGTATGCTTGGGGTTATGACCCAGCCTACTTTTGAGTAATGATGTAGTTGGTTGCATCCATCCAGTGGTATATGAGCCCTATCTTTCTTCTCAATTGGATGTTGGTACTTCCTCTATAGGGGAGTATGTGAGCTGTTTCATGAGGACTCTTGTGAATGTATTTTATGAATAGTGTCTATTGACATTGAGTTGTTGTTGACATAGTGATGAAATTTCTATCATTGATGTCAATGGGGGAGAAGTGTACATGAAAAACCACTTGTACCATCTATTGGAGAGAACTGAATAGGATAACGAAGCAAGATTTGAAATGTTTATCAAAGCAGTTGTATTGGATTTTTGGAACATTGGATGTTTTTCATCTATGTTTCCATCAATGCCAATGGGGGAGATCATTAGGAATGAATGTTGGATGTTGGCAATCATTCTGTAGTAGTTGTTGTTGCATTCATGACTATGATTGTCATTGATGTCAACACAGTGATCTTCTGGAGACTAGCAGAGAAGCAGATATTGTTTTGATTAGCGCACCTAGGATATTGTAGATAGAGCTATGCGATGTTGAGGTTATATTATTTGATATGTTATTTGTCTATGGTTAAGAGTGCAGATAGAAATTCATTTATTCATAGAAGTTATGAGCATTTTGGTGGAAGGAGTATTCAAGCAGTGTTCCTGAGTAGCGATTTGTGGAAATCGGATGATATCTCCTAATCGGGATGGAATCTAGTTTTGTGCAGTTAAAGGGAAGGTTGAGACACATTGATAGTGATGTGGTTCATAGCACAAACTTTGAGGTCACATGAGTGAAGAGTTATTACATCTGGAAGCTGATAGTTTTGTGTAATTTTGATGTAGCGTGTGGAAACTTTTATTTTGTATTTGTGTGCTGACTCATTTGTAATTATTTGAGTGTGGTATAAGGAAGGAATATTTTTCCTTGTTGTAATGTGAAAGAAATGTAAGTGAATGAAGAAGTAGCATGGTTGAATGTGAATGTAAGCATGAAGTGAAGAAAAGAGCTAATCAAGTTATGAAAGCGAAATTGTGAAGGAAGACATGTGAAGTACAAAGATCTGGAATTGAGATCTAGTGTAGCAGTGAGTGTAGTTTAGCATAGTAAGGAGGTAACATATTTCATATTATTTTGCTAAATAATATTAAGGTCATTTGGATAGTGTGTTCAGTGATCTTACCCTGAAGCTGTTTGGGCAGTGGGTCCTTCTGTCTTCCATAACTCCTAACAGGGTTAGAATCTTTTAATAGGGATTCAAAATCTGCTAACAGGGATTCATATGTACTGAATGTATTTCATAAGACTCCTAATAGATTTCATCCTTTCAAAAGGAGTATCTATATTAGTGCATCTTTTTTGGGCATCATTCTCACCGTGGTTTACTCTTTGATTAAGAGGTTCCCTAGTCAACATATCTTGTGTTATTGTGTAATTGTGTATGAATATCTTTCTATGTTTGGTAATTACATTTCTTAAATGGTTAAATGTTGTTGAATTTGATAAAGGTTATAATTATTTGATAAATGATTCACCCCCCCCTCTTAGTTATCTTGGTGGACTTTACTTTCTAACACATCCGACTTTTCCATGTTGTAAAGTTGTCTTTGTTCAGCTTCGACACTTCCCTCTTTAACATGTTGTAATCTTTCTGTTGAAGTCCTTAAAAATTTGTTTCAAGAAACCAATAAGCTCCGATACCAATTTTTAGAATAACTAAGAGGGGGGTGAATCAGTTAGAGCAGTTATCCTACAGTCTCAAATACAAAGATGTACCTTATCAAATAATTCCAACAAATTATTCAGCTTGGTAACATAAAATATCAATTTGTCTGTTCACTTTACCAATTACTAGTAAATAGATAATTGTGATTACTAACCAAATCAATTAATAGTATGTAAAGTATGATAGCAAAATAATCATCACAAATAACATATAACACAATGATTTAACATGGAAACCTTGTTAAGGGAAAAACCACCTGGGACCGGTAACCCAAAATAATTCACTCTTCTGAAGTGATCTTGGTGAAGATCCAACCATGTTAAAGGTTATAGACACACTATTAAGTGTGACCTAGTTAGAGGATTTATCACTAACGGTTAACTTTTGACCAGCATTCACTATGGGGTCAACAATATAACAATGTAATTCTCTGAATGACATAGAGTAGAATATAAAACTTTTAAGTCTACTCAGTTAAGAGATTTTCTGAACCAATGGTTAAACTGATACAGTATGATCTGATTCACATACAACTCTATTGTAGATATTCAGATCTATGCTAAGCCCATGCAAATCTTCTGATCAATAATCAAATTCACGTCATCAATAATCTTCAACTTACTTTTACTCGGTAAATGATTCTCTAATGCTCGGTTCACTCCGTTGTTTGGTTCTTTCAATAACCAGTCTGATTAGGTATGCATGAATAGTCTTCACATGAAATCTTTGCAATCTTCTTCTTTTGACATGTTTCAACAATAAAACTCATATCTCTTATATAGACAAGTAAACCTTTTTCATATTAGCCATTATATTTTGTCGCTTAATATCCTTCATCCATTTTTCCTCTTAAACCTTCCTCGACAGATGTGTCATTAACACATTTCAATCTCATCCTTTAGATCTTTTCCAAATTTTGTTAGTTGTGGATCTCATAACAAACTTAATCCTTAATCTCAAAATCATAACAATTTCAGCTCATCAAATTTCAATTGGTTGTTCTTTGCATTTAATGTTTTGTTCCATACTCGGTCAATACATAAATGCATCGGTGATAACTAGTTGAACTAGCTCGGTTGATATTGTCAGTTAGTATACACTACACTGGCTCAGTGTATACAGAAATCTTCAATTACCGACCATATTGACATGTTCAATTTCAAATCTCTTCTTCATAATAGATTAATGTAACATGCTCAAGTCAACAATATAAAGCCATAGACTCATCAATAAGTTATCCACTGTTTACTTTATCCTTATCTATCATTTCCATCTTATCATGTAGATATCTCAGTTCTTCATCTTTTCTTCCTCAAACAGATGTTTGAATGTTTGTAACTAACATGATAAGTCCTGTCAAGACTAGTTGACATCAATGATGACATATTGACTTATTTAATCATCTTACATATCATTTCAATACTCGGTGATCTCTAATCATTGTTTCTTCAGTTCATTCAGATATTCAATCAGTTGTAGTTCATCATATATATTTATATATTTTAATTAATTCTTAAATATATATAATTTAATTAAAATTATTTCTTATATATATAGCTTTATTGATTCTTTTATTTAATATTACATTTATTGGAACCTTATTTGGAAGCTAACTGTGCCCTTTTTATTTCCCATAGTCTCTTCTTTTTCTGCTATCTCCTCGCTTTCAATGCTTATGTGGCATATTAATATGAATGTGTGAGAGGGAGAGTCACGTCCCCTCCACACTTAGTCGCACCTCTCAGGTGCGACTATTCCTACCAATTGCACACTTAGAGTATGGTTTTTAATTAATATTTTATTTAATAATAATATTTATTAATATATTTTTATTAGTAATTTTTATTTAATAATAATAAAATAATAGTAATATTTATTAATTATTAATAATAATTAATAATTAAATAATAATAATGTTTACTAATATGTATGATGGAATATGGATGAAGTGACTGAGAGGGGGGGTGAATCAGTCAACCATAAAAACACTTCACAATTAATTCTTTGCAGATCCCTTAACACTGTTATCTGTTTTAGCACTCGGTAAATAGATTGCAGTAACTTTGAAGATGCAGAAAGTATTATCAATATTATCTTTAGATATTCATCAGCACATGTATATGATTGAGAAAGCAATTAAGAACACAAGAGACACAAGATTTAACGTGGAAACCCAATATGGGAAAAACCACCAATGTATCTAGATACTGATTTTCACTTTTCTGAAGTGATGCCCGGTTAGAAGCCAACCCGGTAAAAGGTTACAAAACACACTGTTAGGTGTGACCTTGTTAGAGGATTTAAATCACCCTGCTAGGAGTGGCCTGGTAAGAGGTCTTGAAAACAATTCAATGGAATTGTCACCTTGTTAGAGGATTTATATTATGGCTGTTAAACCAACTCGGTTAAGAGATTTAGAATTCACTGTTACAATGATAAGAAGGTAACAATGAGAAAGTAACCTGTATAATAATGCAACTGTCTTGCTGATTACAGATCTCTGTTCTGCATAATTCTGATCCTTTCTGATCAAATAAATCTCTGCTGCTCCTCAAGGATATCTGAACATCCTTCACAAGTTCGCATATACCTTTCCTTCTTTTCTTCTGTAAATCTTCTGCTGTGTTGTTTTTTACTTTTCACATTTGACCTTTTATTTATATGATTTTGGATTAGTCAAATCGACATTATTTAGTATAACAGTCGGCTGAATTAAGTAAACTCAAAAAATCCTTCAAGGGCCGACAGTGCTCGGTGACCATATCTTTCTATAATCTTTCGGTGACCGAGGGAACTCGGTAAACACCGAAAATCCTTTATCTTTGATAACCGACTGAACTCGGTAAATACTAACTTTCTTCGGCAACCGAGTGAACTCGGTAAACACTAAATTTCTTCGATAACCGAGTGAACTCGGTAAACACTAAACTTTCTTCGATAACCGAGTGAACTCGGTAAACACTAAATTTCTTCGATAACCGAGTGGACTCGGTAAGCACTAAATTTCTTCGATAACCGAGTGGACTCGGTAAGCATTAATATTCCTGTCTGGTAGACCGACTGAGCTCGGTAGGAGCTGATTGCTGCGGACTATGACATAGTGTGACATCAAAGACAATACATAATTGAGTAGCAATTTCCTTCAGACAATTGTTTCCAACAATCTCCCTCTTTGGCATTGATGGCAACACAATATGTCATAACATAAGAAATTTGAAAGAGTTAGCTCGGTTTAGATTCAAATCTCCCTCTGTCAGCAAACTTCCTGTATCCTGAAAATTCTTCCATCTGACTATTTGAAAATTTCTTGAAAGCAATAGTAAAGACATAGCAAACACTCCCTCTTTGACAACACATGCCAAAGATAATTCACATATTACCGGTGAAAATTAATGTACCTCAAGTACTGATTCATATGCAATGATTCCTTTAATATGCTGCATCAACAAGTTGATTTTCAATCATGTTCTGGTTGATGCATCACTAAAACTGTATTTAGTGAGCCTCGGATAGGGGAATGACCCCTAACTTACCTCTTAGATACATAAATGCATCCTTAGGTAATGTTTTGGTAAAAATGTCTGCAATCTGTTCTTTTGTATGAATATATTCTAATCTAATTTCCTTGTCCTGCACCAATTCTCTGACAAAGTGATATTTAATAGCAATGTGCTTGGTTTTGGAATGCATCACTGGATTCTTAGAATGGTTTATTGCACTGGTATTGTCACAAAATATAACAACTGGTTCTTTGATTTCAACCTTCATACCTTCTAATAGCTGTTTAAACCAAACAATATTTGAACAGTTTACTGCAGCAGCAACATATTCTGCTTCAGCTGTGGATTGAGATGTGCAATTCTGCTTTTTACTAGTCCAGGATACCAGTCTTTTTCCAAGAAAAAATGCTCCACCACTTGTGCTTTTTCTGTCATCAATGTTTCCTACCCAATCAGCATCAGTAAACACTTTCAAGTCTAGATTGCCTCCAAATTTATACCACAAACCATACTCTTCAGTTCCTTTTAAGTATCTTAAGATTCTTTTGATTGCCATCATGTTACTGAGAATCTAGCTACTATACCGACTGCTAAGGCAATATCAGGTCTTGTATGTACTACATACTGCAATTTTCCAATCATAGATCGGTATAGGGTCTGATCAACTTCTTTTGAATCATCATTTTTGGTAAGTTTCAGTCCAGTACACATGGGTGTACCAACTGGTTTTGAATCTTCCATACCAAACTTCTTAAGTATCTCCTTAATGTATTTGGATTGAGTAATGTATATACCATTCTTGCTTTGCTGAATTTGAAGACCAACAAAGAATTTTATTAAGCCAAACATAGACATTTCAAATTCTCTGTTCATTTGCTCTAAAAATTCTTTGCACTGATCCTCATTCCCTGTAAATATAGTATCATCCACAAATATTTCTGCCAATACAATTTTGTCATCCGGTCCTTATTTAATATACAGATTGCTGTTATCATTAGCTCTTTTGAAATTAATCTGAATCAAATAGTTATGGAGTCTTTCATACCATGCTCTAGGAGCTTGTTTTAAACCATACAATGCTTTGTGTAACCTGCAGACCATGTCCCTTTTATCTGGATCAACAAAACCTTCAGGTTGTTCAATGTAGACTTCTTCATCAAGAATTCCATTGAGAAATGCAGATTTTATATCCATCTGATATACCTTAAATCCTTTGTGTGCTGCATAAGCAAGTAGAGTTCTTACACCTTCTAATCTTGCAACAGGAGCAAAAGTTTCTCCATAATCTATACCTTCTTCTTGAGAATAACCTTTACATACCAGTCTAGCTTTGTTTCTAGATACTTGACCATCTTCATTCAGTTTATTCCTGAATACCCATTTTGTTCCAATTACATTCTTATCTTTAGGTCTAGGTACAAGAGTCCAAGTTTTGTTCTTTTGTATTTGTTCTAATTCTTCATTCATTGCTTCAATCCAACTTTCATTCTCTAATGCATCTTTGATATTTCTAGGTTCAAAATCAGTAAGTAGACATGTACCTTTTAGCTTGCTTCTTGTCATAGTACCATCTGATTTGTTTCCAATGATTTGATTTGGTGTATGATGTCTTCTGACATATTTGGCTAGTATAGGTTCCTTGCCTTTTGAATGATTCATGCTGTTGTCTTCTAGGATCTCTTCTTCAGGTTGCTCGGGCTCGGTAGATATTTGCTCAGTAACTTCAGGCTGAGACTCGGTCTGAATTTCTTCCTGTGACTCGGTTTGAACTTCTTCCTGTGACTCGATCTGTGACTCGGTAACTGTGCTCGGCTCGGTAAATATAGCTTCCTTATTGATAGTTGTGTCTGTCAATGTTTCAGGTTCAATGTAAACGAATCTTCTGTAGTTCTCAGGTTCCCTTTTGCTTTCTTCCTCAGTCTTTTCTGCAAACTCATCAAATTTTACATGTATACTTTCTATGACTTTGCAAGTAGATAAGTTCAGACATTTGTATGCCTTGCTTTTGCTAGAATATCCTAGGAATATTCCTTCATCACTTTTCACATCAAATTTATTTCTTCTGGATTCTTTTAAGATATAACACTTGCTACCAAATATTTTCATGTAACTTACATTAGGTTTATAGCCATACCATAATTCATAAGGAGTTTTGAATGTGTCTTTCTTCAGTTGTACTCGGTTCAAGGTATGAACTGCAGTGCTGATAGCTTCCTTCCAGTACTTTATAGCAATGTTCTTTTCTATCATTAGAGTCCTTGCACAATCCATAATAGATCTGTTTCTTCTTTCTGCTATTCCATTCTGCTCAGGAGTTCTCGGAGCTGATACCTGTCTTTTGATTCCTCTTTCAATGCAGAAGTTGTTAAAATCATGGGAGATGAATTCACCACCTCTGTCTGATCTTAAGCATTTCAATCTTTTCCCTGTTTCTTTTTCTACTCTTTCTAAGTACCATTTGAACTTTTCAAATGCCTCTGATTTTTCTCTTAAATACATAACAGTCATCATTCTAGAATAATCATCAATGAAAAGAATAAAGAATTTATCTCCAGTATAGCTTTGTATTCCAATAGGTCCACATAAATCAGTATGCACAATTTCCAAAATTTCTTTAGACTGATAGTTCTTACTTTTGAAACTAGTTTTACTCATTTTGCCAATCTGACAATTCTTACATAGACCAGTGTCAGGTTTCTTCAAAGTAGGAATGCCTCTAACCTTCTTGAATTTGCTTATTTTTATCATGTTATCAAAATTCACATGACATAACCTTTTGTGCCATAGCCAACTTTCTTCTATTTGAGCAATAAAGCATGAATATTCATTGAGATCAAGATAAAATAAGTTACCTTTTGTTTGTTTGCCTGATCCAATGAGTTTTCCTTTTCCATCCAGCAGTCTTGCTTGACCATTCATGAATTCAACCTTGAAATCAGTGTTGATTAGCTGTGCTACACTTAAAAGATTATGTTTTAGTCCTTCAACCCAGTAAGCATTATCACATATGAGTTCTTTGGTTAATGAGATTCTTCCTTTTCCTTTTATGCAACAAGGTTCATTGTTTCCAAATCTTACATTACCATTGTCACAGTCTTCTAGATATTCAAATTTTGTCTTGTCACCAGTCATGTGGTGTGAACATCCGCTGTCTATTATCCATATATCATCTTTGCTTATATAAGAAATAAGTGCCATCTTATCTTCATCATCATCAGATTCATCTTTTATAGCAATAAAGACAATTTCTTCTTCACTATCATCAGAATCTTTAGCCATAAAACATGATTTCTTACCTTTATCCTTGTATGATTTGAAATTCTTTTTGCCATAGTACTTGTGACTTCTCTTTTCTTCCTTGACTTGCTTGTTTGGGCACCTAGCTGCAATATGTCCAATTTCTTCACATGAAAAACAGATTAAAGGAGTTTTACCTTTATATTTACCTTTCCCTCTAGAGTACTTCTTTTCAAGTAATGCTTCTACAATCTCAAGATCACTATCAGAACTTTCTTCTGATTCTTCTTCACTTTCTGACTGAACTTCTTTAATTTTCTTGTTCTTCTTTAGTGAAACCTTGGCCTCAAATGCTGATTCAATATTTTTGGAACTAGGAACATAGTTATCATAGTTGTCTAATTCAAAAGCTGTCAATCTTCCAACTAAAGCATCCAAAGTTATATTGTGGTTTGTTTCACATCTTCTTTCTTGAATAGCTGATACTCTTATTGCATAGATAGGGAGTAGTGTTCTGAGTACCTTACTTATAACAGTCTCATCTGAGATTGTTCCTCCAGAAGCTCTAATTGCACTTACACTTGCTTTGATTCTTTCGACATATTTTGCAATGTTTTCATCTTCCTTCATATTCATTTTGTCAAACTGTCCTCTTAGGCTTTCTGCTTTGGCTCTTTTCACATTTGCATCACCACCATATATTTTCTTCAGTGCCACCCACATTTCATATGCAGTGGTGCAGTCTTTAATATCATCAAATTCTTCATAGCTGAGAGCAGATGCAATGTCTATCAACATGGTGTTGTGAGTCTTTTTATCTGCAATGTCTTCAACAGTTAATGCGCCATTGGGAATTGTATACTCTTCATCAATGTATTTGCATCCTGAATCACCAATGGAAGCCAGATGAAGTCGCATGAGACCTTGCCATGCTGAAAAGTTATCTCTGTTAAGCTTTGGAATTTCCCTCTTGTAAGACATCCTGATCTTTAGCTTAGGTCCTTGAAACCCTTCCTGCAAGCACCAAAAGCTCTGATACCAATTGATGGAATATGGATGAAGTGACTGAGAGGGGGGGTGAATCAGTCAACCATAAAAACACTTCACAATTAATTCTTTGCAGATCCCTTAACACTGTTATCTGTTTTAGCACTCGGTAAATAGATTGCAGTAACTTTGAAGATGCAGAAAGTATTATCAATATTATCTTTAGATATTCATCAGCACATGTATATGATTGAGAAAGAAATTAAGAACACAAGAGACACAAGATTTAACGTGGAAACCCAATATGGGAAAAACCACCAATGTATCTAGATACTGATTTTCACTTTTCTGAAGTGATGCCCGTTTAGAAGCCAACCCGGTAAAAGGTTACAAAACACACTGTTAGGTGTGACCTTGTTAGAGGATTTAAATCACCCTGCTAGGAGTGGCCTGGTAAGAGGTCTTGAAAATAATTCAATGGAATTGTCACCTTGTTAGAGGATTTATATTATGGCTGTTAAACCAACTCGGTTAAGAGATTTAGAATTCACTGTTACAATGATAAGAAGGTAACAATGAGAAAGTAACCTGTATAATAATGCAACTGTCTTGCTGATTACAGATCTCTGTTCTGCATAATTTTGATCCTTTCTGATCAAATAAATCTCTGCTGCTCCTCAAGGATATCTGAACATCCTTCACAAGTTCGCATATACCTTTCCTTCTTTTCTTCTGTAAATCTTCTGCTGTGTTGTTTTTTACTTTTCACATTTGACCTTTTATTTATATGATTTTGGATTAGTCAAATCGACATTATTTAGTATAACAGTCGGCTGAATTAAGTAAACTCAAAAAATCCTTCAAGGGCCGACAGTGCTCGGTGACCATATCTTTCTATAATCTTTCGGTGACCGAGGGAACTCGGTAAACACCGACAATCCTTTACCTTTGATAACCGACTGAACTCGGTAAATACTAACTTTCTTCGGCAACCGAGTGAACTCGGTAAACACTAAATTTCTTCGATAACCGAGTGAACTCAGTAAACACTAAACTTTCTTCGATAACCGAGTGAACTCGGTAAACACTAAATTTCTTTGATAACCGAGTGGACTCGGTAAGCACTAAATTTCTTCGATAACTGAGTGGACTCGGTAAGCATTAATATTCCTGTCTGGTAGACCGACTGAGCTCGGTAGGAGCTGATTGCTGCGGACTATGACATAGTGTGACATCAAAGACAATACATAATTGAGTAGCAATTTCCTTCAGACAATTGTTTCCAACAATGTATTATTGTTAATAATATTTATTAATATATTATTATTAATAATGTTTATTAATATATTATTATTAATAATATTTATTAATATATTGTTAATAATTAATAATGATATGTCTTCAAGTATGTCACATGGGAGGTTAATAGTGGTGATAAGATTAAGTTTTGGAGACATTCATGGAACAGACAACCCCCTTTAATTTCTCAATAGAACACACACGATGTTATCACAGTATTAGAAAATCTCTAGGGCACAAAAATTAGTCACTTCATTTTATTAGTTTGTATTCATTCAAGGAAAGTCTTCTGGAAAGATCCAGATCAACTTCCATTGCCTCAATAGGATAGGGATACTCTTCATGACATACTAAAAACTAAACAAGTCTACTTATCAAACAGAGAAGACAATCTCATTTGGGCACCTGCAAAGGATGGAAATTACTCAATAAAAGAGGGCTATAAGCTCTTGCAACGTATAGGCTCAAATAAACTTCCATCTTGGGTATATTCTTTTTGTTGGAACCATGTTGTTCTACCAAATGCAAGATGCTTCACATGGTTTGCAATGAAACATAGAATTCTGACAAGTGATAGGTTAGAGAGGTTGCACATCGCTCTCACCTTCAAATGTGTGTTTTGTGATGAATAAAATGAATCGGTTGATCACCTTCTTGTAAGATGCCATTTTGTGCAACAATGTTGGATGTTTGTTCTCAGAAAGTTAAATTATAGTACTCCTCTTCAGAATAAGATTTGGGATATCTTTCAAGCTTGGTGGGTCCTCTTTCCAAATTCCCTCTTTTCCAGTTTATGGAAATGCACCCCAGCATTAGTGATTTGGGCTATCTAGTGGGAAACAAATAAATGAATATTCAGAAAAGAATCCTTATCGGTCGATAGGGTTTTAGATGGTATCAAAAGGTCAATAACTAAAGTGACTAATGTAAGTATCAGTAGATGCAACACTAAACCAGTTACTACTCATTAGGATAGCATGATCCTTAAGGAATGGAAAAATTTGATCATACCAACGGGTCAAGGTTTAAATAATAAAATTCTAATTAAATTAGACCGTTCCACTGTTCATTGGCATCCACCCATAGAAGGATATTTAAAGCCTAATTTTGATGGAGCATGTAGAGGAAACCCAAGAAAATTAGGGCTTGGTGCATGTATTAGAGATTGCAAGGGAACAGTCCTAGCTCTTATTACTGATTCACTTCCTGATGGTACAAATAATATGGCAGAGGCTCATGCCTTATTTGCAGGATTAATTTTGGCTAAAAAGGGTGGATTTCTTTGGTTACATATAGAAGAAGACTCTCAGGTAATAATTAACACATGCATTAGAAGGAAAACATTTTCATGGAAACTAAAATACATTCTCCTTCAGATCTAGCAATTACTAGATTACTTTCATGGCATTTGCTTGTCACACACTCTCTGAGAAGGTAATAGAGTGGTCAATCTTCTTTCAAATATTAGGTGTGAAGGTACGGTGATTTCAACATTCCATCCAGATCAATTTATATCTCAAAATGAATCTCTTCATATTTTGATTTCAAGTGAATTGGTGGGTAATCGTTAGTAAGATGAGGTGTATAGGTCTGTGAGGTCATCTTTGAGTGTGCATATGATATCATAGAATAGTACCACATGTTTATTGGCATTCATCACTATCTTTAACCAATGTGCGTTCACATGATTTTGAAGTTAATGTTGGGATACATGGTGCTATTCCCATGCTTCGGTGTGATTATTGTGATGGATGATGCAAGCACTTCACATGGCTTTGCAAGTGTCAAACTCATCTTTAGACTATTTGTGTTTCATTCATATTTGGTAGCACTTAATTCACTCAATATGACATATATTTATGTAATCTGCAAGTACACGCTACATCTTTAAGTATGCAGACCTTTGCAGATGAATATCAATTTGTGGCAAGATGTCATCTCCTACAGATGTGTGTGTTAAGTGTGACTCCTGCAATAAGTTTCATTGGGAAATTATGCCCAAAAATTATAGGATATGGATTTAGCCTTGCCTGGATGAAAATGTATTGTTGCTGCTTGTGGACAATGGTGCTCTTGAGGTGATGTTCATAGTCAATTCTCCTTCAATTCATCGCATAATCAAACATGTTATTGGGGACAAAATTCTATCTCTAACTATTAAGCATTTCATTTATCCTTCGAATTTGGTCTCTATCTTTCTATCAAATTCCATGGATCTTCTGCAATCAGTCCATCTTTTGGAGTTGCTCGCATTAAAGGTTATCAAACAACAATATTGGGATGACAACAAGCACAAGATCACAATGCACAATTATGACCTTTGGGCTGGTAATGTGTTAGTGGGGGGTTTGTTCACAAGATCTTAGCTTCTCTTGAAGCATGAATTTATGGTTATGTTTGATGCACTCCACAAAGCCTTTGAGAAGCAAAGTTCCCATGTTATGAAATCAGCCATACAAGTTTCAGCTCAAGCCCTCAGTTTTTAGTTGGAAGAAAGAGTTCAAAGAATAGATCATGCCCTGTTGGATCTGTTGGCCTTATTGAACAACCTTTATTTAGTTTGGCCCTCTTAGTGTTCTTCAAAGTGGTCACTATTAGCTCCCTATGAAAATGTGATCGCTCGACATGAGTTGGGTTTACAGTTCACACACTTCTCCATCGACACTACAAATGCCTCTAGTCTTGGAGGGTCCTCACCTTGGCAATGTCATGGTTGGGATGTGTTAGCCCATGAGGATAATATGCCTAATTGGTGCTTGGGTGGCATGTTGATCAGGCAGGATAGGTGTTCACCTTTAGTGGTTGATCCCGTAAGTGCTTGCAAGGATGATTTTGGGACTATGAGTGGTCATGGAATCTGTACTGAGATTGAATATGCAGAGATAGAGGAAGGTTAATTTATGGGTATTTCATTTAATTTTTTTGTAATTGGACATATTATGCTAAATGCTCGGTCCAAATTGTAAATTCATTATTTTGGTATCCTCATGGAGGTTACTATTTGTATATGTTGAAGATATAAGCTTTTGTATATAGCGATGATTCTGAGTTTTCTTGCTGGTTCTTTCCCAGTTGAGCTTTTTTGAATCATGCTTTTAAAAAAAATATTAATATATTCAATGGCTTGTCCACTTTTGCCAAAAAAAAATAAAATAATTAATAATGATATTTATTAATATATATTTAAAAAAATTTAATTTATCAAAATGACATTTAATATATATTATAGTACATACTATATAGCATTAAATAAATAGGTTGTTATATTAATAATGTTTGATTTATTGAAATGGTACATTGCTTGACTATTATTAATGAATGATAGTTCTATTTTGGTAAAAATTATTGAACACATGTGTTTAAAATTTAGGGACATTACAAAGAAACAATAACTCCAAATATCCAGTCACAACCCATCATTCAAAGGTTATCCTACAAAGGGAAACTTCTACTTCTATTGCACCTGCACCTTCCATTGCACTTCCTAATCCACAACACTCCATTCCAAATCTGATATGTAGAACTAGGATACAACATGCTACTTGGAAGACCTTGGATAGAAAGTTGTACCCTCCATATATCATCATTGTATCAAGTTTCCTCACCAAGAAACAAAAGTCATCATAGAAGGTGATCCAAACCCCTTTCAATACTTTAACAACTTAAGGGGTAGCTCAAAAAATTAGGTACCATTGAATCAAGAAGCAAGTGTTCCTTCCACCTCTGGTTCAATTTCCATAGACACACCATGGATTAGAATCAAAATATCAGTCCAAGATAGATGATGTGGTAAATATTGCTATGAGGAATCTTTCTCCATCACTTACCTCTATCTCCTGGATCATACGAACAACCTAGACCAATAGAAACAATAGAAATACTAAAACCATTAATCTTTAGTTGTCCACCTACCACATTCATTAGATGTGGATATTTGAGTGAAGAGAATCTATTTGATCCAAACATTAATATCTTATTATATCAAGATCCTGTTGGCACTTCATTTTTCAACAGTATAAAATCTTGCATTTCCTTACAAAATTGAAACATCTGTGTGTTATCCTAAGATCGAGAAAATTCATTGCCAAAAGTCCATAAAACCTTGCTAAAATCTCAAAGATTTTATTTAAATTTAGCAAGCCCTAATTGAAAAACTAGGCCTGAGAAAACCCTAAGTACATTTGTTTTCATGAAAACCCTAGGTCACTCCTTATTAATCTATTCGAGCATTACTTTTACCAAGTCAATTATATTCCTATAAGTGCATGTGTTTTGAAAATATCACTGAGCGGGGTCATGTTGTTAACACTTTATATTACCTAGGCTCGCCCCTTTTTAATTTTTCCTAAGTCTAAGCTTGATGATGTTTTTAAATACTCCTAAGTCCTAGGCACTTTATTTCCTAAAGTTTCGACACTATATTCAGCCTAGAATTTGGAATCTTGATCTAATGGTTGTCACATGTTTGCAAGGGATCTTTTCAAGCCATGTGATCATGTGACAACCATCGATCTTACTTTACTCCTAAGAGCTTATAGAAGGTGGGTCCACTGCCAAGTGTATACATATGGGCATTTCTGATTGGCTATAATATTTACTAACATGGAAACCGTCATCAAGAAAAATTTGTATGTCCACTTGCCAGATTTTATGATGTGGTGGTTTTTCATTGGTTACATACAGTGGGGCCATTTTTAGAGGGATCTATAGGATTAAAAAATTGCAGAAGATCTAGCGATGGTCACATGTTCACAAGGGATCTTTTCAAGCCATGCGATCATGCGACAACTGTCAATCTTACCTTTTCCCAGGCATAAGAAAAGGGTGGGTCCGCTGCTAGGTGTACACACATGGATGCTATTGATTGGTTGAAGGTATTTGCTGATGTGGAAGATGTCAGTAGCACTGGTGCTTGGTAGGAAAATTTTATATGTCTGCTTGCCGAATATTGCAATGTGGACATTCTTGATTGGTTGAAGAAAAGTGGGGCCAGTTTCTTAAGGTATCAACAGTGAAGGAAAGATCTAATGGTTATTGCATGTTCATAAGGGATCTTTTCAAGCCTTGTGATCATGGGACAGCCATTGATTTGGTATCAAGGCCATGATGCCTTACTTTATGTCTAGTCATAAAGGGAAAGTAACAGTGACTGTCCGATGGAGGATCTAGCGGTGGAGATAAATCCAAGGTATCAAGTGGGTCCTCAATGACATGATTAAAGGATTATCGTCGATGCATATTGATCGAACAGTTGTCAAATGTTCACATAAATTTATTTCAAGCCTTGCGATCATGTGAGAGTTGTTAGATTATCTTTTAAATAAGATCAATGGTCCAAATTCAAACTTGAACGACAGTTGGTGCAAAATTCAATTTTCCTATTGAATGATGACAGTTTGATTTCTCAAAGAAGTAATGGCTTGACCGTGTAAAGTAAACTACTAAAAGGACTAGTTTTGATTATAGATATATTGAAGATTTATGCATTCTTAGCAACACAAGAAGATAAAGTTTGCATAGAATTAGGCGAGAAGATTTGTAGAGACTGGTTGACATATTATGAGAAAGTTCTGAAAAAAGGTTGGTGAATTTCCTATGAAAATCTTTCCTATTAATAGCATTATAATTTTGTCATGTTTCTTCTACACATAATTATAAAAAATCTCAAACCCTAAAATTTCTGCAAGGAAGGAATTATCTGGTGAAACCGATTATAGTAAGAGGAGTTTGCATGAGGATTTGTTACAGTTATTACCCAAGTCTAGTACAACTGATATAGTAAAGGCCAAACAATTGACACCAAAAAACTATAGGGTAAAGGTAGCAGATGGCTTGTATGACACGGGGAACTACATAAGGGATGCTAAGATTGGCACACTCAATGCAAGTGGTGTTTCTGATACCACTAGTTTAACATTGTTTGAGGTAGGGTTTAGTCAGAGAAATGCCCCTCATCCTACTAGTAACATATGGAAATTTGACATAGGAAAGCTTGTGGTTCTCAATGTTTTCATAGATGTAGACTTGATGTTTCAAGTTACAAAGAATTATGACCCAATTACTATGGTAATTAGGGATGTTAAAGGAAACCTACTCATGAGCATCACTGATGAAGAAATTAGGATAGTTTTTAAGCTAAGTGAGCCCTCCAATGACTTGGAAAAAATTGATTTTGAGGAATTGAAGTAGGTATACAATGCACAAAGAGATTATCTCATAAGTGGTCCTGTGAAGGAATTTTGTGATAATATTGGGAGAATGATTGCCATGGGACCAAGCACATAGGAGCCTTTCAAAATAGATTATTTTAACTTGAGAGAAAAAGGTGCATACTGGTCATTATGTCAAGTCTTTGGAGAAGATGTGGATGGAAGAATGCCAATACATTTTATGTACATGATGGTTCAAATTTTTCACCTTTATCTATCAGTTACTTTTGACTATGCCCCTTACATTGCTGATTTAATTCATTATGGATTAGTAGGAATCCAGAAATACAAAGTTGATAAGCCCTTCTATTGGTATTCCTTCATCATGTACATGTTCTTGTTTAAGGGTTCCAGTTACTTTGAAAATGAGATGAATTTATTGAAACAAAGAGATGGTGAAGACATGCCAGTCCAATTATGGAGCCTCACCATGACATGGGATAGGGAGGATTACAGTCTCATCAATTTTGATAGATGCTTTGCATCTAGATTAAGAAAATTGTTTGTCCATGAGGACCTAAGAATCCCAATTGCCTTAGCTGAACTTATCAGGCCAAAATAGTTTTCCAAGGGCCTTAATATTGTGCATACTTTGGGGAAGGCTAAATCACTATTGAGAAAGCCTGCATTTGCAAAGGTTTTACCCCTGGGTAGATACATGGTGGAGAAGAGAACTAGTTACAATGTGATAGTACCAGAGCATGACAAGCAAAAACAAACAAAGAATAAGGAGGATATCCCTTCCACATCATAGCAGGTAGAGAAACACAAGGAGGTTGTGGAAATTCCAGATTCACCTCAAGATCAACCTACTGAAGATGTCCCTGATTCCCCCCCTCCCACTAAGAGACAAAAGCTAGAAGAGAGGCCTCAACATGTTGAGGAAGTTTACTCTCCTTCTGAATCACCTATGAATATCATGGATGATCAAGAGGTCACATAGCAAGTCCAACAATTGGTATCTCTAGGTCAAATTTTTATGAGCATTCATGCAATTTTTGTGGAAGTTGAACATTAGTAAATTTGAAGAAACTTATGAAAAAAGGAAAGAGGAGAATCTAGATAAGGATCTCAAGATCATACAGGATGATTTTAGAAAAGAAATGACAAAGAGGTTTGAGAAGGTCACCTCAGAATAGGGGAGAAACTTGGTAAGAAACTCAGGAGTGCTTAGCCTTCCAGAATGGGATATAGCTGATGCAGTGGTCCAAGATGCTATCAGAAATTTGCAGAAATTGAACTGACCTTGGGACTTGTTGCAAATTTTGGCACTCATCTCTACAAGTCATTTTGTAAAATTGTAACAAGAAGGTGTTATATTTGCCTTTTTTGTCTTATATGGAAAACTCTTTTTGTCTTTTGCAAGAAAGATTTGAAGCTTGTATGCAATCCTTTTTTTCTATAGAAGGATTACCAGGATCATTTTGTAGGGACCAAAAACTTGAGCATTCTTAATGACAAGTTCTGAGTCTAGGATACAGTAGACTATATTAAGCAAGTTTTTTGTCAGGAGAAATATTGCTAGTTCAGTTAAATATCCATAAAGTTGCATTTTAAAGCATTTTGTATACATGATATTGGTATAACATTTGAATAAAATCCAAAGTTTACATCTCTCCATTGTGTATTTCTTCTTGAGTTATTAATTGATGAAGTTCATTGCATGGATAGATTCTGTGTATATGTTAATATTATTTAGCTCTGATCTAGAATCATATTAAATAAGCTTTTGATATGACATACATTCTTTAAGTCTTGCATAAGGATATAAATAAGTAGTGTGAATTCAGGAGTCCTTTGATAAAATCCACCACAGAGTGATTAGTATTTTTAGGGGATAAAGATAATCAAAGTTCAATATATTTTGTTCATGTATCACAATCTTGTAGTGAGGGTGTTTCCCAATGGATAAGGTACTGGTCAGAAGTGGAGCTATTTTATAAGAAATCAGTGCTTAAAAGGTTTTATTTGTATTCCTAACAATTTGATATAAATCTATCAAAATTCTTCAAGTACAGTAACTTGCAAAGTATTATTCCACCTAATGATAATGGAGAGTCAATGAATGAATAGTCATCATTTAGTATTTTCTTATCATTTATTTGTTTTTATTAAATCCACTCTATTATTATTGAAGCAAGGCTTGCTGTCACTGGATTAGGAGTACCCTCCTTGGTTTTGTAGAGCCAGAAGTGTAGAGGGCAGCCTTTTCCCTATAGTTGGTCCAATCATCATAGAATTCAATATTTGGATCTAACCCATCCTAAAACCCTATTTATGTATTGGTTGCTTCTAAAAGCATAAAGTCCAGTTTGAGGAACCAAGAAAATGGCATCTCTGGTTGCTTCTAAAAGCATCAAATAACGTAGGTACAAGTTGAGCTAGACTCCTAGCCTTCTTATTTGTCAGAACCAGTAAGTACCATTGAAGAATAGAGAATTATTTGCAAGCTTTGGATTTTTGCATAATCTTTAAAATCTTAGCAAGCTTTGCATTTACTTGTTATAAGCTCTTTCATTGATTTCTTTCCAAGTATTGAATACCTTGAATTACTAAGTTTGTGAAAGTAATTCCCAACTTGCGTTGGTGGAGAATTTGATAATCTTTGTAGTAGTGTTGATTAAAAGGTAATAAAAATAAAGATCATTTCACACACTTTCAAGTATGAGTCAGAGAAATACTAGGGCTTGGAGGAAGGATCATCCTGAAAATAGACTAGAAGGTGAACTTCCAAGTACTTCTAGACCCCATCAACCTAGAAGAAATCAAGGTGATAGAGATATGTCTTAGGCATGGAGATAGAAGAAAAATACAAGTGAGAATAATACCTTTCATCATGAGCAAGAAGGAAATGCTTCAGAATATGAAGAAGTAGTAGATCTAGGTTTAGGAGCATATGATGATTACTATTCTCATGATTCTAAAGAGGATGGTGAGACACACCATAAGAAAGGAATGCCCCTAAATGTAGAACCTCAAGGAGAAAATAGGAGGTAAAGAAGTAGAATACTCTTGGGGGATAATGAGAAGAATACTCTTTCTGCTAAAGGTATAGGAACTATGTTCCCAAATATTACTATTGCACATCAATTTATAATCACAAAAGGTGGATGGTTGTATATGGATAAAGTCTTGGCACCATATCATATGGCTATTTCAGTTGTTAGGAAAGTTGACCCTGAGGGGTTTTATAATGAAATGTTTAACATAAGGGTTAGGTGCTCTTTGATAAATCATGTTTTTAACTTTCCTGAGGATATAATCAAAAAGATCCGTAACATAAAAGAGGAAGAAATCAGAAAAGAAAAGCGGCTGGTGTAGAAGAAGACTTTGGAGTTTGTCCAGTAGTTTGATTAGGGATATGATCCCTTAAAGAGCATAATTCCCATGGGTAAAAAGATAGACACTCTCATGGAACATTTTTAGGAGATTTATCAAACCCTCAATAAGAAAAAGGAGAAAGCCATGAGGGATAACCCAAAGAAGGCTAAATCACTATTGAGAAAGCTTGCATTTGTAAAGGTTTTACCCCCGGGTAGATACATGGTGGAGAAGAGAATTGGTTACAATGTGATAGTACCAGAGCTTGACAAGAAGAAACAAAAAAAGAAGAAAGAGGATATCCCTTCCACATCATAGTAGGTAGAGAAACACAAGGAGGTTGTGGAACTTCTAGATTCACCTCAAGATCAACCTCCTGAAGATGTCCCTAATTCCCCACCTCCCACTAAGAGACAAAAGCTAGAAGAGAGGCCTCAACATGTTGAGGAAGTTTACTCTCCTTCCCAATCACCTCTGAATATCATGAATGATCAAGAGGTCACAGAGCAAGTCCAACAATTGGGATATCTATGTCAAATTTTTATGACCTATAAGGAAATAAATGGAGTGTCAGAGCCACCAAAGGAACTTGAACTAGGCTTAACAGCTGGAGAAATGGAAGGCATAGAATTGAACCCCATAATAAAACAAGCATGTGATGAATTATTGGCTAATGATGCCTTTGTGAAGGCTAGAGAATTCATGCAATTTTTGTGGAAGTTGAACATCAGTCAATTTGAAGAAACTTGTGAAAAAAGGCATGAGAAGAATCTAGATAAGGATATCAAGATCATACAGGATGAGGTCAGAAAAGAAATGATAGAGAGGTTTGAGAAGGTCATCGTAGAACAGGGGAGAAACTTGGTAAGAAACTCAAGAGTACTTATCCTTCCAGAATGGGATATAGTTGATGCAGTGGTCTTGGATGCTATTCAGAAATAGACCACACCCATTCATAAGACTAGGGATGAGGCAAAACAAGCCATCAAGGGAGTCACTTTCAGTAATGACCATTAGGCTTTGATCAAGTGGTCCCTGAAGAAGAATGGAAGTAACAAGGGAAAATATATTACTAGGGGTGATCTCATTGGTAGCCTGCTAGTCAAAAGGGTCACTCACACTTCTATAGTTGAGGCATTAGGCATGGTGGTAGAAACAGCTCAACTAACATAAAGGGTGGTAGAAAAGGAAGCCAAGGAAAAGGAAGAGCTTACCCTAAGATTGGAGATAGTGTTGAAGGCTTATGGGGAGATAAGGTGGGGCATATATGAAAAAGATACTTTAATTGTAGACTTGAAGAAGAGATTAGGTGAGTAGGGCCCAATTCAAGCATCAGGACAATTTCAAATTTCCTCTTCCCCTATTGGACCTTCTTCTTCAAGCCCTATCATTGAATACACCCTTTCCCCTCTTCCCCCTTCTGTAGGTGATGAAGACATAGAGCAAAGGAAAAAAAAAGACATGAGAAGAGAATAAAGGATGCAATCCTACATTTTGTTGCTAATGTAAAACCAAGAGAGGTTTATAGAGTTTCTAAGAAACTATTTGACATTTTGATCTCTTTTAGGAAAGAGAGAGCTACTATAGATCCAATTTTGGAAAAGTGGGCTGCTAGAAAGAATAGGTTGAAATCTTTCTCTGATTTTCTTGTAGATCAATGCATTGTTGATATCCAACTAAAAAATACTTATAAATTTGTTAAGGACCTTTTTGAGTTTGAGGTAAATAGAGAGAGTCTAAAGAGAAAAGTAGAGATATTAAGGGCTAGGTACTTTCAGGATAGTTTTCAAATGCTCTCGAGTCTTGTCAAAGCAGATGGAGTTATAAAAGACAGGGATCAGTGGCTAGAAAAAATTGATGGGGAAGTGTCAAATAGAATAGACACTATTTTGAATATAGAGGATAGTACCCCTTTTGTACAACTAATTGAAATACTACAGGATGTTATAATACACATCACTAATGTGAGAAGTGAGGTTTACCAAGTGGTTGCTGATTGGGACAAATTGCTACCAAAGAGGGATGAAGTTTTGTCCTTTCATTGGCCAAGTGATGAAACCTATGCATCTTGGGAAATAGCATATCCTGTGGAAAGTTCCAAAGAAGAAACATCCACTGAAAAGACAACAAGTGGCAGTGACCCAGCTTCTTGAAAGAAAAGCAAGCAATGTGGGAACCTTAAGCAGTTAAAGAAAGCACGGATGCTACACCTGGCAAAAATTGAACTGACCTTGGGACTTGTTGCAAATTTTGGTGCTCATCTCTACAAGTCATTTTGTAAAATTGTAACAAGAAGGTTCTTTATTTGCCTTTTTTGTCTTATATGGAAAACTCTTTTTGTCTTTTGTAAGAAAGATCCGAAGCTTGTATGCAATCCTTGTTTTGTATAAAAGGATTGCCAGGATCATTTTGTAGGGACCTAAAACTTGACCATTCTTACTGACAAGTTTTGAGTCTAGGATACAGTAGACTTTATTAAGAAATTTTTTTGTAAGGAGAAATATTGTTGGTTCACTTAAATATCCAGAAAGTTTCATTTTAAAGCATTTTGTATGCATGATATTGGTATAATATTTGAATAAAATCCAAAGTTTACATCTCTCCATTGTGTATTTCTTCTTGAGTTATGAACTGATGAAGTTCATTGCATGGATAGATTATATGTGTATGTTAATATTCTTTATCTTTGATCTAGGATCAGATTAAATAAGCTTTTGATATGACATAAATTATTTAAGTCTTGCATAAGGATACAAATAAGTCATGTGAAATAAGGAGTCCTTTGATAAATCTACCATAGGGTGATTAGTATTTTTAGGGGATAAAGATAATCAAAGTTCAACATATTTTGTTCATGTATCACAATCTTGCAGTGAGGGTGTTGCCCAATGGATAAGGTATTGGTCAGAAATGGAGCTATTTTTATAAGAAATCAGTGCTTAAAAGGTTTTATTTATATTCCTAACAATTTGATATAAATCTATCAAAATTCTTCAAGTACAATAACTTGAAAATTAGTATTCCACCTAATGATAATGGAGAATCAATGAATGAATGCTCATCATTTAGTATTTTCTTATCATTTATCTATTGTTATTAAATCCATTCTATTATTATTGAAGTAAGGCTTGTTTTCATTGGATTACAAGTACCCTCCTTGGTTTTGTAGAGCCAGAAGTGCAGAGGGCAGTCTTGTCCCCATAGTTGGTCCAATCATCATAGAATTCAATATTTGGATCTAACCCATCCTAAAACCCTATTGATGTATTGGTTGCTTCTAAAAGCCTAAAGTCTAGTTTGAGGAACCAATAGATCCCCAAGAAACATCATTAGTATAGTTACCCTTGATTCAATATGACTATGGATTCACAATGTTGCAACAATTTGGGTATATGAAAAATGCAGGTCTAGGAGAATAGGAACAAGGAATACTATAACTTTCTTTACCACCTACCCAAAGGAATAAAATAGGAATCAAGTATGGTTAATCCAAGACTAGTGTTTACATCCATAAAATACAAATGAATAAGAAATTGTTGAAATAAACTAGGAGCAAGATCAAGGACACAACCAAATCAAGAGTATACTTCAAGATTTGTTGCCATGAGAAATAGAAATCATAACCTTCCAATTGACCCTTGAGAAAGAAGTCCCAGATTATGTGGAAGAAGAGATATCTTATGAGCATTCTAGCATAATTTATTCTCATGAATATGAGTGGGAAACCCATTAACATAACCCTCGTACCACCAACGCCATGGCCATAGATGAGATGTTTGACTAAATGAACCTAGAATATGAACCTTGTATAGACAAATTAGTCAAAGTCAATTCCATAAATGGTCCCTCCACTTCTCACTCCCAATTTCTTGAAACTATCACTATGGTTCCCTTTTCATAAACTAAGTTGCAACCCAATGTTGACGTAGGTCTATCCACCCTAAACTAATTGACTAGGACCAAAAAGGATGTATCGACATAGATATTTTTGAAAATGATAAAGTCATTGCTAAATTTATAAGGATTTGATAGGGAATACCATCAAGAGACCACAAGTTGGGGTTTTATTTTGATCCAAATATGTATGCAAACTTTGGGGAGGTGGCTCCTATTTCTGGTCAAAAAGATAAAAGTAAAAATAAAACATAAAGGTCACTTAGTCAAATTGAAATGTGATTCTTAACCATAAAAGTAAAAACAAAAGACATTTCTTCTAGTGAAAACCTATCTGAGGTGATAGAAGATGAAAAGTTGGAACTCCTTCCCATAGATGAGGAAAAATTAGCACTACTAGTAGAAGAAACATTGGAAGCTAACTTAGGGGATGAAATCCACCCTAAAAATATTTATCTAGCCAAGTCTCTTTCACCTCAAGAAAGAGAGAAATTCATTATCTTCTTCAAAGAGAGATAAATAAACTTTATTTGGTCATATGAAGATAGGTCAAGTCTAGATCTAGAGCTCATATTTTACCATCTATTATTGTTACCAAACATGGATCCTACCAAAGATGAAAATTCATCCTCATATTGCCTTGCTAGTGAAAGATGAGTTGAAGAAACTCCTAGATGTCAGATTCATAAGATCCATTATCTATTTAGATTGGATCTCTAATCTTGTACCAATAACAAAATACTCGGATGACATTTGTATATACATAGATTTCAGGGACCTAAATAAAGCTTATCTAAAAGATGACTTCTCATTACCAAATATAGACATTGATGAACTACAACTGATTTGAATAAACTATATGACTTGAAGATCTATGATTTGAGATCACTGAGTTGCTGATTAGATATGTAAGATGATTAAATCAGTATTATGTTGTCATTGATGTGAACTAGTTTTGACAATACTTATCTTGTAAGTTACCATACCCAAACATCTGTAGTAAAGTGGAGTGAAAAGATGAAGAACCGAGATATCTACATTGAGTAAGATAGAGATGACAAATAAGGATAAGAAATACATTGGGTAACTTTTGGACGAGTCTATGACCTTATGTTATTGACTTGATTATGTTGCATTCATCTATGATGAAGGATAGAGAAAAATGCACAAAGAAGTGTGGTTGGTTAATGAAGCATCTCAATATACATCAAGTAGTGTAGTGTATATTGACGATCATAGTAAAAACTAAGCTTATGTTCACCGACGCATTTCTTTGTTAACCGAGCTGAAGAAAAGAACTAAATGATCAGTTTAGCTAACAAGGATTGATGAGCTGGAAAGAACCTCGATATTAGTAATGGAGATAATGTTTGTTATGAAGATCAATGGATAACATAATTTAAAGAAGATATAAGGGATTGAAATAAAACATGTTATTGACACATCAGCTGAGGAAGGTTTAAGAGGCAAAATCAACAAAGGAGTATAAGCAGCAAAATCTGATGGTTGTAATTAAAATAGTTTACTTGTCTATTTAAGAGACTAGGGTTTCTTGATGAAAAATATGTTAGAAGAAGGAGACTGCAGAGATATCATGTGAACAAACTTCATACATGCTTGATTAGACTGGTTAAGGAGAACCGAACTACAAAGAATATTGAGTGTCAGAAAGATATTACCGAGCGACAGTAAGTTACTAAATATTGATTGAAATAGAATTGATATATTGATGAGAGGATTTGAATGAGCTTAACATAGATTTGATAATCTACAATTGAAGTTTTGTTGTAATCAGATCATTTGCTGTTACATTTTAACCATTGTAAATAGATAAATCTCTTAATAGAGTGGACTAGAAAGTCTTGTAATGTCATTCATAGAGTGTACATTTGTTATCTTGTCAACCCCATAGTGAATGTTGGTTGGATGATAATGGTTGGTCTAAAATCCTCTAATAAGGTCACACCTCATAGTGTGTTTTTAACCTTTAACAGGGTTGGGTCTTCACTGACCTCACTTTAGAAGAGTGAACAATTTTGGGTTGCCGGTCCTAGGTGGTTTTTCCCTTTACAAGGTTTCCATGTTAAATCTCTTGTGTTATGTGTTGATTGTAATGATTGTTTGTTATCATAATTTACATATTGCATATTTATTTTGATTGGTAATCACTATATGTTATCAACTACTAATTGGTAAAAGCACAGACATAATACTATTTTATGTTACCAAGATGCAAAAGTTTAAGTAATTTGTTTTGGATTTACATTTTGTATTTGGGACTGTGGATAACTAATTCAACCCCCTCTCAGTTATTCTAACAATTGGTATTAGAGCTTTGGTTTCTTAGAACAAATTTTCAAGGACTTCAGCACAAAGGTCACAAAATGTATAAGAGGGAAGTGCCAAAGCTAAACAAGGATAACTTCACAATATGGAAAAGCTGAATGAAGTTGCATGTATCTAGAATTGGGAATTCTTCCCTCACACTAATGGAGAATAGCTACCTTGCATCTCCCACTGGTCCCTTGACCCTTGATCAATAAAGAGATAGGCATGAGCATAATGTTACTATGATGGAGATTGCTACTGCCCTGATAGATGTTGAATTTGAAGATATCAAGGACTATACTATTTCTAAGTAGATGTGGGATAAACTTTCTCAAGTTTATAGTGGTGATGATAATGTCAAAAGAGAGAGAGCAGATTAAGGGGAAGATTCGATGACATGAAGATGAAAGAAGGTGAAAACATAGTGCAGTATACAAATAGAATAAAAGAAGTTATTAATGCTATAAGAGGATTTGATGGTGTTATGGAAGAAGACACAGTGGTAAGAAAAATTCTCAGAACCTTATTACTGGTTTATGCAATTAGAATATCTGCAATCCATGAAATGAGATTTGCACTTGGTAATACTCTCACACTTGACAATCTGATTGGTAAACTAACTACATTTGAGCTTAATAACTATGATAATAGTGTTGTACCGATTGTTGAGTCTTCTTTCATGAGTTCTCTGAAGATTGGTAAGTCTAGTAGTAGACATGATGACAATGATAGAAATACTACTAATGAGTTTGATGAACTTGAAGCTCTTATGGCTAGAAGATTACCTAAAGGTAAAGGAAGATATAGAGGTAAATTACCTTTAGCATGTTTTAACTATAAAGAAGTTGGTCATATTGCTGCTAGATGTCCAAACACAAAGGAAGATGATAGAAACAAAGACCAATCTAGTGAAGGAAGCTATGGGAGAAGAGGCAACAGAAGTTACTGACACTACAACAGAGAGAACCAAGACAATATTGACAAAGGTAAAAAGGTGTGTTACATTGCTGAGGAAGAAGATACTGGCACTGATTCAGATGATGATGCAGAAGTTGTATTTGTTTCTATGAAGGATGATTCAAAAGAAGAAAAGAGGTATGTAGAAACATCACTAATTTCTAACGTGGATAAAAATGATACATGGATCATAGATAGTGGTTGTACACATCATATGATTGGTGATGAAGAAAAATTTGATCATCTTGAGAAATACAATGGAGGATCTATAAAAATGGGTAATGATACACCCTGTATGGTTAGAGGAAAAGGATCCCTAATGATAAATGATAGAATAAAATGTGAAAATTCTTATTGGGTAGAAGGACTAAAATCTAATTTTCTATGTGTGGCATAGCTAAACAATTCAAGTCACCAAGTTTCTTTTGAGAGCAGGAAAGTAAAAATATTTGATGATGGAGGAAGACTTGTTGGAACTAGAGCACAATCGAGAGGTAATTTGTTTTATCTTGATAATGGTGAGTCTTCTTGCTTAATGATGAAAAATGAAGATGCTTGGTTGTGGCATAAAAGGTTATGTCATGTGAATTTTGATAACATGATTAAGATCAGTAAAAAGAAAAATGTTAGAGGTCTACCTAACTTATCAAAGCCTGATCATGTTATGTGTCATGAATGTCAGAAAGGTAAAATGATAAAATATAGTTTCAAAAGCAAAGAATATTCAACAAAGAATATACTTGAGTTGGTTCATACCAACCTATGTGGTCCTATGATAACTCAGAGTTACTGTGGAGATAGATATTTCATTCTTTTTGTTCATGATTACACTAGATTAATGACAGTCATGTTCTTGAAAGAAAAATCAGAGGCATATAAGATGTTCAAATGGTATAAAGCAAAAGTTGAGAAAGAGACTGGTAAAGAATTAAAGTGTTTGAGATCTGACAGAGGTGGTGAATTTGTTTCTAATGAATTTACTAACTTTTTTAATGAGCATGGTATTAAAAGATAGGTCTTTGCATCGAGGACACCTCAACAAAATGGAATTGCTAAAAGGAGGAATAGGTCAATTGTTGACTACACAAGGACATTGATGTTGGAAAAGAATGTTGCTCAGACATACTAGAGAGAAGGAGTTAGCACAAATGTTTATGTTCTAAACTGAGTACAACTAAAGGACACTAATAAGACACCCTATGAGTTACAGTTTGGCCACAAACCTACTCTAAGTTATTTTAGGATTTTTGGAAGTAAATGCTTTATTCTGAAAGATGAAAGAAATGGGAAATTTGACTCAAAAGGTGATGAAGGGATATTTCTGGGGTATTCCACTAAAATTAAAGCATACAAGTGTCTTAAAAAAGTATAAAATAAAATCATTGAAAGTGTTAATGTTCGGGTTGATGAGTTTGATGATAAGAATGTAGAGGAAAGCACAAAGGAACTGGAAGACTATAGTAGATTCACTTACATTGAACAACCAAAGTTCATACTGACGTCATAGCTTGTGACAACTGGTCAGCACGAAAAAAATACTGATGGACAGGAAAGAGAAATTGATGAGCAGGAAGGACCTACCAAGCAAGCAAATGAACTTGCACAGGATACACAAGAAAGAAGAGATCAGATACTAGCAAGATTTTTTAGAAGACATCATCCTGAGACACAAATCATTGGAGACAGACAAGCTGGCATGCAAACATGAAGTAAAGAAAGATAAGGTACATGTCTATTTTGTGAATATGAACGGAAGAATGTAAAAGTTGCATTAGAAAATGATGAATGGGAATGCAATGAAAGAGGAAATAGAATAGATAGAGAAGAACAAAACCTAGAGTTTAGTACCTAGACCTAAGGACAAGAATGTTATCAGTACTAAGTGGATAATCAGAAAAAAGCTTAATGAGAATGGAGAGGTAAAAAGGAACAAAGCTAGATTAGTATGGAAGGGATATGCACAGGAGGAAGGAATAGATTATGGTGAGACCTTTGCACCTGTTGCTAGATTAGAAGGATTCAGAATGTTACTTGCATACACTACACACAAAAAGTTCAAAGTTTACCAAATGGATGTTAAATCTTCTTTTCTGAATGGGATACTTGAAGAGGAAGTCTACATAGAACAACCTGAAGGGTTTGTTGATCCAAAAAAAAAGATATGGTATGTAGATTACATAAAGCTTTATATGGTTTAAAGTAAGCACCGAGAGCCTGGTATGAGAGGTTGCATAACTATTTGCTGAGTATTGGATTTGTTAGAACCAGTGAGAATAGTAATCTATACATGAAAGGAAATTCTGATGATACTATCTTGATTGCTGAGATATTTGTGGATGACATAATATTTGGAGGACAAGATCACATCTATAAGTCATTTGTTGATGAAATGAGAAGTGAATTTTAAATGTCTATGTTTGGAGAGATTAAGTTCTTTCTAGGCTTACAAGCAATTCAACAGAATGATGGTATATTCATTACACAATCTAAATACATAAAGGAAGTATTGAAGACATTTGGCATGGAAGATGCTAAACCTATAGGAACACCAATGGCTACTAGATGTAAACTAACTAAAGAAGATGGAACTACCAAGGTAAACCAGACACTGTACCGATCCATGATTGGTAAGTTAATGTATGTAGTTCACAGTAGACCTGGTATAGCACATGTTGTTGGGATAGTTGCTAGATTTTCTGCAAATCCTACAGAATCACACATGATTACTACAAAGAGAATCTTAAGATACCTAAAGAAAACTGAAGATTATGGATTATGGTATCCTAAGGATGGCAAGTTTGAACTTAAAGTATACACCGATGTTGATTGGGATGGAAATGTTGATGATAGAAAGAGTACCACCGGAGGAGCATTTTTCTTTGGTGAAAGACTTGTTACATGGACAAGTAAGAAATAGTCTTGCATTTCTCATTCTATAGCCAAAGCAGAGTATGTTGTTGCTGCTACAATCTATTCAAATATTGCTTACATCAAGCAAGTGTTGGAAGGTATGAATGAGATAATCACTGAGCTATTGATTATATATTGTGACAACACTAGTGCAATTAATATTTCAAAGAATCTAGTGATGTACTCTAAAACAAAGCACATATCTATTAAGTATCACTACTTGAGAGAACAATTACAGGAGAAGCAAGTAAAGCTAGAATTTGTTACATCAAAAGAACAACTTGCTGACATATTTAAAAAGTATCTACTGAAGGATACATATGAATACTTAAGGACTAGACTTGGGGTTCGTCCCATGTCTACCGGTCACTAAGGTGATCTGGAGGTTGCATCAGCCTAATCTTATCAGAAGATCATACATGTTGATGTAGTAGAGTTCACACTTTGGATTTTTGTCTAAGGTTGTTAAAGGTTGAAGTACTGGAACAAATTTGAGTATATAGAGATACAATGCATGCACCAGACAACAAAGAGTTAAATGGCTACTACAGAGCTGTATGTTTCTATTGCTCTTTGGCATTGTTTTCAAAGGGAGAGAAGTCTCAATATGAAACAGTGAAATAGAATGAAAGGGAGAGAAATCTAAAGAATAAGGAAGAGCATTGAAGATTAGTTACTAAGAACAGAAGATCTATGAGATGACAAGATCATATCTACAGAAGATAATCTACACTTGTAAATGCCTTTATGTAACGTAGTGATTAAACATATTAAGCTAGGGAGAGCATTTGTTCATAGATTTGTAGAATACATGTTTGGTATGTGTATGGCATATTTCATAATTCTTGTGTTGCCATCAATGCCAAAGGGAGAGATTGATGAACTACAACTGATTTGAATAAATTGTATGACTTGAAGATTTGTGATTTGAGATCACTAAGTTGTTGATTATATACGTAAGATGATTAAAACAGTAATATGTTGTCATTGATGTCAACTAGTTTTCACAATACTTATCTTGTAAGTTACCATACCCAAAAATTTGTACTAAAGTGGAGTGAAAAGATGAAGAACTGAGATATCTACATTGAGTAAGATGGAGATGATAGATAAGCATAAGAAATACATTGGATAACTTTTGGATTAGTCTATGACCTTATGTTATTGACTTGATTATGTTGCATTCATCTATGATGAAGGATAGAGAAAAATGCACAAAGCAGTGTGGTTGGCTAATGAAGCATCTCAGTATACATTGAGTAGTGTAGTGTATACCAACGATCATAGTAAAAAATGAGCTTGTGTTCACCGACGCATTTCTTTGTTAACGAAGCAAAAGAAAAGAACTAAATGATCAGTTTAGCTGACAAGGATTAATGAGCTGGAAAGCACCTCGATATCAGTAATGGAGATAATGTTTGTTACAAAGATCAATGGCTAACATAATTCAAAGAAGATCTAAGGGATTGAAATAAAATGTGTTACTGACACATCAGTCGAGGAAGGTTTAAGTGGCAAAATCAATAAAGGAGTATAAGCGGCAAAATCTGATGGTTGGAATTAAAATGGTTTACTTGTCTATTTAAGAGACTAGGGTTTCATGATGAAAAATATGCTGAAAGAAGGAGACTGCAGAGATATCACATGAACAAGCTTCATGCATTCCTGATTAGATTGGTTAATGAGAACCGAACTACAGAGAATACTAAGCGTTAGAAAGCTATTACCGAGCGACAGTAAGTTACTAAATATTAATTGAAATAGAATTGATATATTGATTAGAGGATTTGAATGAGCTTAACATAGATCTGATAATCTACAATTAAATTTGTGCTGTAATCAAATCACCTACTTTAACCATTGTAAACAGATAAATCTCTTAACAAAGTGGACTAGAAAGTCTTGTAATGTCATTCATAGAGTGTACATTTGTTATCCTGTCAACCCCATAGTGAATGCTGGTTGGATGATAACGGTTGGTCTAAAATCCTCTAACAAGGTCACATCTCATAGTGTGTTTGTAACCTTTAATAGGGTTGGGTCTTCACCGACCTCACTTTAGAAGAGTGAACAATTTTGGGTTGCTGGTCCCAGGTGGATTTTCCCTTTACAGGGTTTCCATGTTAAATCTCTTGTATTATGTTTTGATTGTGATGATTATTTGTTATCATACTTTACATATTGCATATTGATTTTGATCGGTAATCACTATATGTTATCAACTGGTAATCGGTAAAAGCACATATATAATACTATTTTATGTTACCAAGCTGTAGAAGTTTAAGTAATTTGTTTTGGATTTATATTTTGTATTTGGGATTGTGGATAACTAATTCACCCCCCTCTTAGTTATTCTAACAGACATGATAGTTGATCTAACAATGGGACATTAAAGGATATATTTAATGGATGGATTCTTAGGCTATAACCAAATAAAGATAGCTCTTGAATATCAACACAAAAATGCATTCACTTGTGCTAAGGGCACATATTTTTAGAATATCATGCTTTTTGGTCTAAAAATGTAGGTGCCACTTATTAGAGAGAAATGATGACAATCTTCCATGACATGATCTACAAAACTAAGTAAAATTATGTCAATGATATCCTAGAAAAATCCAATCTCATAGAAATGCATCTACAAGTGTTGGTTCCTATATTGGACAGGTTGCAAGAGTAAAAAGTCAAACTAAACCCCAAAAAGTGTGGTTTCAAATTTACTTTTGGAAAAAAATTGGGGTTCATAGTCTCTCACAGAGGAATAGAAGTGGATCCAGAGAAAGTCAAGGTAATATTAAACATGCCTCCTCGTAAAAACTTAAAACAACTTAGAGGATCACAAGGAAGGCTACAATTGACCAAGAGATTCATAACATAATTGGCTGATAAATGTCATCCATTTCAGCACCTATTATACAAAGGATTAAATTTTGTATGGATGGACTAGTGTCAAAAAGTATTCCAGTCCTTTAAGGATTATTTGTTAAGCTCTCTAATCCTAGTACTACCAACTCAAGGAAAACCTCTTTTCTTACACATTTTAGCAAATGAAACAACACTAATAGCTCTCTTATCCCAACAAGATGATCAAGGAAAAGAGAGAACCATATATTACATCAGTAGGATGTTAGTTGGATATGAGCTCAACTATTCATGAATAGAAAAATTATGGCTTGCAATTATTTTCTCTTCCCAGGAGTTGAGTCATTACATGATAAGTCATAAAACAAAAATAATAGCTCATATAGATGCATTGAAGTATTTTATAAGCAAGGAGGCTCTAACTGGAAGGCTCTCCAATTGGGTCATTATTCCAAGAAAAATTGACATAGTATATGTGGATCAAAAAGTTATCAAAGGTGAAGTAATCATAGATCAACTAGAAGAAGCACTGATACCTGATCATAAACCAATTGTATCTAAGCTCCCTAACAAGTCAATCTTCTCTGTAGAGGCATCAATAATAGATGTATTGTAGGTATATTTGGATGGATCTTATACCAATCATAGTGCAGGAGTAGGAATTATCTTTGTTACTCCACAAGGTGATGTAATTCCCAAGTCTTGTTGACTTAGTTTCCTATGTACCAACAATATAGAAGAGTATGAAGCTTTGGTCACCAGATTCAAGACAACCATACAATGGAGAATTTAGAAATTATCAATCTATGGAGATTCTCATCTAGTCATTAGCCAAGTCAATAACAATTACATGACCAAATATGAAAATTTGATCACTTATAAATAATTTATGGATCAATTGTGGACTTATTTCTAGTTTATATCATTTTTTAGCAAGTCCCAAGAGCTCAAAACAAAGACATAGATGCAATGGATACCATATCATCCCTTATTGATATGCTTGGTAATCAAATAAGATTTCAATTCCTAGTCGAGCATTGATGATACTAGCTTATGATGTTCCCATGTAAGAATTAGTTTGTATCCTTGTTGGTCTTGAGTCACCCTAGTACAAATATTTCTATACATATCTTAAAGAAAATTATCGTTCAGCTGACTTATCCAAAAACTATAAAAAATCCCTCATACAACAAGCCTCTAGATACAACATTCTCGTTGATACTCCATATAGGAAAGGTTTAATTGGTATGCTCCTAAAGTGTCTCAATTCCATAGAATCCTAGATAAGATTGCATGAGATTTATTAAGGTGTTTTTAGGGCCCATTCGAGTGGCAATAAATTATAAAATATAGTATTACTAGCCAACCATGGAGGCAAATGAAAACAAATATATCAAGAGATGTAGACAATGTTAGATTCATGGAGACCTTATCCATGTGCACTAGAACAAGAGCTCCAACTCCTCACTTCACCATGGTGCTTTTCAAGATGGGGATTTGACCTAGTGGGTAAGATTATACCCATCTCTTACAATGGTCCTAAGTACATAATCATAGCAAATGATCACTTTACTAAGTGGGTGGAGGCCATTCCTTTGACTTATATCAATGGAAAGAAGATCTCTATGTTTATGTTGAATTACATCATCTTTTGGTATGGAATCCCTGAATCCAAACTTAATAACCATGGATCACCTTTTTTAGAATAAAGATGTCCAAGACCTCTATGAGAAGTTTCAGATCAATAAAAACTTCTCACCCTTTTACTACCCCTAGGGAAATATCCAAGTTAAAACAACAAAAACGACCATTCTCAAAATACTAAATAAATTTTCCAATAAAATTGGTTGAGACTAGCATTTGTAGCTTAGTCCTATCTTGTGGGCATATAGAACCTATGTAAAAACACTGGCGAGGGAAACTCCCTTTTCTCTAATTAATGGATTAGGAGTAGTCATACCCATCTAGGTCAAACTACCATCTCTTAGAGTATCTTTGAATAATTTTATCACATGAGGACTATAGGGTAGCCAAATTATGTGAGTTGGAGTTATTAGATGAAAAGTGCCAAAGTACCATGAATCACTTGCAAGGCTATCAAAATTTCCTTTGCAAAAGCTATAACAAGAGAGTTATACTAATGATATTTAATGTAGGAGACTTTCTCCTGAAAGAAAACAATAGGAATCTAGCAAATTGAGAATGACCAAGAAAATTTTAGCCCAACTAGTTAGGACCATATGCCATCGTCAGATCCTTTGACAATAGATCATATCAATTGGCAACCCAAGAAGGAAATTAGCTCCTAGGCTACATCAATAACATGCACCTAAAAAACATTATGTCTAATATCCCAAGGTCAAGTATACATACTTAAAGGTCCTAAAAAAATAAAAAAATTATAAAAGTTACCTTGGTGAAAACCTTGGAAACTGGTGCCTTGGTGATAACAAAAAAAGTGAAAAAATAGAAAAACTTAAAGAAAAACAAAATCTCCCTTTGGTGAAAACTTGGAAAATAGGCACTATTGGGTAGGTACCTTGGTGAAAACTTGGAAAATAGGTGCTAATTTTTTAAATACCACTTCACCATCAATGAACTCCAATGATTAACTAACACATACTAAATGCACATCACTGAGCATGCTAAGCAAAAAACCCAACAAGCGCAAATCCTCATAAATATTCCCTCATATCCTTGAGTTACATTGATTTACTAGAAAGGGGTTAGTCTTAAAAGTCTTGATAAGATCCCAAAAACATTGCAAAAAGTCCTAAAAAAATCCCCAAAACATTGCAAAAAGTCCTGAATAAAATCCCAAAATAGTGCAAAATATCCTGAAAATCCAAAAGCATTAAAAAATGATTGAAAACATCATAAAAAAATCCTGAAATAATCTAAAAAAATTTAAAACAATATAAACAATTCATTATAGGGTAACCACATTTGGGGTGTTTGTGATAAGCACCTTCACCTATGTGATACACTACACATAACTTGACTCCAAACATATAATGCATAAGATGGACCAAAAACATTAGAAAAGATCTTGAAGTAATCCATTAAAATTAGAAAATATAAAAACATTTATCGAGGGAGACAATGTTAGGGGTGTCTATGATAAGATCCTTCACATATGTGATACACCATACATACCTCGACCTCAAACATGTGAATCCTACAATGGGTTAGAAAAATTTAAACATGTCAAAATCCTTACAATAAATCATCTTTGTCACAACAAGTAGAAAGTGACAGTCAACCATCAAATCGGATATCCAAGCAATGAGCTTCGTAAACCTGTAATGGACTCATGAGGATCGTCTTTATCAACAATTCAATATTTCATCTATCAATCAATCGATTGTCTTATACAGTGATAGATACACTTAAAACAAGACATCAATATTATATGGGTAGTCCATTCCTAAAACTAGTCACATCAGACATTCAATCAAACATTATCATAAATCCTATCAATGATCAATAAGTTTCTTGACAAAGTTAAACATGTTAGTTTATTATCAATTTATCTTTTTTGATATCAAATATGATATTGTAGACACCTAAAAATCCATTAGAAAATAAAAGTATTTTTATTTTCTAAAAACCCCTGATGACATCATCATTTATTAATTAATTATTTAATTAATTAATTAATTTATTTTTATGCCATTAAATCCCTTTATCTTAATTAAAAATATTTAATTAATAAATCCCTTCCAGAAATGTTTAAATCCAATTTAAACATCATTCCCTCCAAAATTTATTAATTATTTAATAAATTGGCTAAAAATCCTTTAAATAAATAAAATATTTATTTAAATCCTAAAACCTTGGAAATCTTCTAGAAATCCCTAACCTCTTCTTGAATTTCCTAATCTCACTCTAATTGTGATTAAAAGGTGATTCCTACCTTTTTTAGTCTAAACCCTTGATGACATCATCATTTATTAATTAATTAATTAATTAATTTTTATGTCATTAATCTCTTCTCCTATTTTAATTAAACACATTTAATTAATACCCCATTCCCAAAATATTTAAATCTAATTTAAATATTTAATCCCTATTTATTAAATTAATGTTTGATAAATATTGTCACTTTCCTTAAATAAATTAAACATTTATTTAAAAGCCTAAAATCCTAGAAATCCCTAAACTCCTAGACTCTTCTATAAATTCCTCAACCCTTATCCTAATCTTGGTCCATTCAACCTTTGAAAGTCAATCCTTATCCCTTTGACTCAACCCCTAACCAAACCCCAAACTCTAACTCTTCTTCCTAACCCAAGCCCTTCCTCAAATCCTATAAATAACCTCCTCTTCCAATAGAAAAATACCAATTCACATCTTTTACATTGAGTAGAATTACAATGTTATATTATTCTTAGATCATAAAGCTTTCAATTATATTAGTTAGCTTTTATTCTCATGCATTGTTATCATGCTAAATTCATTGCAGATCTTAGCTTTTTGATAATATTGTTAGATTTCATGCTTTCTAAATCATCATAGACTAGCTTAATAAAATGAACCTAGTTCTTTCAAGCTTTTTATAAATCATTTATGCATCATATAAAATGCTTTTAGAATGCATTAGGAACAAGCTCCAAGTTCTTAGAGAGCACACCCACATCCCTCTCATTGAAGCAAATCAAACAATTCTTTATAGCATCTATTTTGGCAACAATCTTGAGCTGGATTGGTTTTGTTTATGTCTATGCTTTGAACTAATATACATGTTTTAATCTAATGTTTGAATGTTAAGCCTTTCAAGACAGATAATAGATTCAAAACTGTAGCTTATAGATATTAAAGAAATGAGCTTCATAAATTAGAAATGGACTCATTAGTCCCATCTTTATCAATAATTCAATCTATCATCAATCAATCAATCAATCGATTATCTTATACACTGATAGATACACTTGAAACTAGACATGTCAACATTATATGGGTAGTCCATTCCTAAAACTAGATACATCAAAAATTCAATCAAACATCATCATAAATCCTATCAATGATCAATAAGTTTTTTGACAAAGTTAAACATGTCATTCTATTATCAATTTATATTTTTTGATTGTGTTCCTAAGCTCCTCAATGATACCACTGAGTGGTGAGAGTAGCTATGATGGATCATAATATTATTTTCTTTATTTGTTGTTTGTGGATTGTTTCGATGAAGTTAGAGGACAACTATTCCTAGGGTGTCTGTGATAAGATCCTTCACATATATATCAAGTATCTAAATGTGAGTTATATTTCAATAGATACATTTAATTGTGATATTTTTCACATACCTTGACCTCAAGCATATGAACTCAAGAATGGAGTTGCAATATTCCCTATTTTCTATCTTCTTGTTTAAACAAATGTCCTAGCTGTATCCAGATGGTCATTATTTGGGTGCATTTATATCTATTTCTTTTCAATAAGGTATGATGATAAAATTGGTTCAAATGTTATTTTAATTCATTCTCCCAATTCATTCTTCTTATTAATTTTATTCTAACTAAGTCTAAATTCGCGTACTTGGAAATATCAGTCATATTAGGTCTTGCATTCATGATTAACCTATTTTGCATAGAAAAAACACAAAAATATAGTAATTCATACATAACCATCATATAGGAATCAGGTGCATGTACACATAAACATAAATCAGCATCATCATAATAATAGGAATCATGTCATTAGTGCATAAATCATCATCATAACATAGAAACATAAGTACATCACTGCATATATCATAATCATGTAAACCAATGCATATATTCATCACATAGAAATGCACCTCATAAGTACAAATACAAGAACGTCACATCAAGGAAAATCATATAAATACCACCAAAAACATGTATCACATATATATCTCAACAATCAAAGTGTTTGGGTACAAATAAGAGCTCACAAGCTCTATCAAAAATAAATACAAGTGTCTATACAAAAATAACATAGTAGCATAAAAAAGGTGTCACATGTTGCTAACTCTATCATCATCTCTTAGAGGTGACATAGAAGGTCTTATCCCATATGGTCCCACCCTATCCAACCTAATAGATATCTAAGTTACATCTACACCTACTTGTGTTGCTCGATTTGGTTGTGCTATTGCTCCACTACCCTATGACCTCTATGATCTCTTGATCCTCTGAGAAGAAGTGTAACCTGGAACCCTCTTCTTTGATGGACTCACACACTCATAATGTCATTTCTAGTACTCTATGTCCTTCTAATCCTCTCACCTAGACCTCAATATCTTGTCCATAGCCTCTCAGAGTGAGATATCTTGGACACTCTCAAGCAATTTCCTCAACTCTAATCAAGTCACCCTCTCTCTCTCTCTCCTCAGAAGATGTCACCCTACGCTCTGTATCATATGCCCTAATTGACACAATATATAACCTTCTAGAAATATCTAAATATGGCCCATCAACCTCTAAACAAGAGAACTCTCTGTTAAGAATGAATTCTGAATATATCATATGGGGGAGTATTCACAACCATTCTATAGTAGTTGAAGTTGCATTCATGATTGTGATTATCATTGATGTTAGCACAGTGATCTACTGAAGATTTGTAGAGGAGTAGATAGTTTTTGAATCAGTGCACATGGAGTATTGAAGATCAAGCTATGAGGAGTTGAGGAATTACTCTATATTATGTCCTGAGATCATGATTAAGAGCACATAAAAAAATTCAACTATTCATGATAGTTATGTGTAAATCAGTGGAAGCAGTATTCATGAAGTGTTCCTCAAAAGTGGCTTGTGGAAACTGGATGATATCTCCTAATCAAGATAGAATCTGGGAATGAAAAATTATGCAATTGATAAAGACATTATGATAGTGATGTGGATGTGACAGCAAGGTCAGAGGTCGCATGACTGAAGAATTCTCTTGTTTGGAAGCCGACAATTTTATGTAATATTATGTAGTGTGTGGCAATTTATATTTTATAATTGGTTGAGTCTTGTTGGCCGACTCATTTGTAATTATTTGAGTGTGGTATAAAGAAAGGATTGTTTTTCTTTATTGTAATATGATATGAGAGAGAGTATGAAAGTGAATTGTGGTATTGAGCAATATTTGTTGTAAGAGGATATGCGAAGTACAAAGATCTGGTATTGAGGTCTGATGAAGTAGCTGGTGTGGTTTGGCACAAAGAGAGGAATGAATATAAGTTTATGAGATCTATAAATATTTGGTATTATTCTATTGAGTAATAAAAAGATCATTTGGATAGTCTATTTAGTGATCTTGCCCTTGAAGCTATTTAGGTAGTGGGTCCTTCTATCTTCCATAACTCCTAATAGATTTAGAATCTTTTAGTAGGGATTCAAAGTCTCCTAATTGGGACTCACATGTACTAAATGTATTTCATAAGGATCCTAATAGATTCCATCCTCTCACAAGTAATTTTCATATTAGTGCATCTTTCATGGGAATAATTCCCACCAGGGTTTACTCTCTGATCAAGAGGTTCTCTAGTTAACATATCTTGTGTTATTGTGTTGCTTTGTATTTTTATCTTTATATGGTTGTTCATATTGATTACATGGTTGAAATCTATTAAAAAATAAAAGAATTGCATTTATTTGATAATTGATTCACCCCCCCCCCCCCCCCCCCCCCTCTTAGTTATCTTGGTAGACTTTACTTTCTAACAATTGGTATCGGAGTGGAAAGTCCTTGAAAGAAAAGTTTAACTTGAGGAGATCCATGGTGAGTCATTTCAGGAAAGAAAACCCTAAGTTTTATGGAGTGAACTTTGAAGCTGGAAAAAAAAGATGAAGACAAATTTTCTATGTCTAGGACTAGGATACTAGTTAAACATAAAGAATGAAAAGACTATCATTAAAGAACACAAAATTGAAGAATGTACTAATGAGGAGAGAGATATATTCATGTGTAACATACTTTCTAGAGAAGCAGTCTTGTCAACACTTCCAAAAAATGAGTACAATCAAGTAAAATATCTAAGAACATCTCATGACATTTGGTTAGCTTTACAATCTACTTTTGAAGGTGATGAACATGTAAAGAGAATTAGATTACATAATTGGATATGTGCATTTGAAGATATAAGAATGATGGAAGATGAATCTGTTAGAAGTTATATTGGTAGAATGTCATAAATTGTTGCAGGTATCAAATCTTGTGAAGGAAACAAGACAAAGAATGAAGTGATATGGAAAATTCAAAAGACATTAACTTCGGTATTTAAGCATATAGCACAGATGATTGAGAAAGTTATACCTTGTACTGAGAACTTCACCAGAGAAACCCTTCTTGGAAGACTAGAAGCAACAGAGATAAGCTTGAGACAGTTGGGAGATATACCTAGAATGGAGACAACATTTAGTGCACTTAGTATTCATCCTACCTTGTCAAGAAGAATTAGTGTAAGTAGAGATTATGCTAGTGGTAGGAGAACTAAGAATGAAGAAGACAAGAAGATTGAGGAAGGAATTGCCTTGTTTGCAAAAAGAGAACCAGAACGTAAGAAAATTTTCAAATGTTGGACTTGTCAAGAATATGGTCATTTTGCATCTAAATGTCCTAAGAGAGTAAAGAAGTATAGAAAGAACTTTAAACCTAGAAGATATAAAGAATGTTTTTGAATAAGGTAAAAATAGGTTTTGAATGGAACCTGAAACCATTTACATTAAAGCATAAAGATATAGCTAGAAAGTTAATCAAAATGAAACGCCTACTGGAAAGACACAAGCAGGACCCAAAACACACCTAGATACAATAACAAAGAAAAGAAAAATAGTTACTAGAACAACTACCAACAACACCCAACAACCAACCAGACCTTACTTTATTTTATTTTATCATTTTCTCCGCCTTCATCTTTAGGTCCTCCATCTTCTGGATAGCATCTTTCAGGTCCTTCAATTCCTTAGGCTTTTCATCGATCTTCCTTTGAGTGCTTCCTCTAGTTCTCATTCCTGGACCATCATTCCCACTGTCCTCCTCAATGGTTATTGTCATGTTTTCTAGCTGGATTTTTTCTAGGTAGTTGTGTAGCATATTGATGTTCATAATAGGTGCACCAAGTTCCTCATTGTTGTGGCTCGGGACTTCATTAGTCATGTTCCCATTGTTGTTGACTTTAGCCTTTATGTCTTTGACCTTGTTATCAAAAATCTTATTAACTTCGGCAGCAATATCCTCATTCCTATTTTTATTATTTACCTTATCCAAAACCTTATTTTCCAGCTTCTCCAACCTAGTAGTCAGGGTGATCATAGTTTTTTCCATAGCCTGAAGATGGAGCTTCATCTCCTACATCTCCCACTTGATCCAATCTAGAGAAGTACTCAAGCTATCCACTTTTTTAACCTCATCCTACATAGTAGCACCCAACAAGGGATCTAAGGTATCCTCCTTGTAGCTCTTTCCTTCCTCTATTATAACTTGGTCCAAGCCCGTGTTAGAATCATTGTGGTCCTCTTCTCTTTCTTCCACAACAAGGGGGTTCTGACCAGCCTCCATAACCTCTTTAGCTTGGCCCTCCAGAAGGCCCAAAATTTCCCCCTTTTGGTTTTTACCATCCTCTTTACTAGCTAGGTCTAAACCATCCTCAGTGTCAGAATGAATTTCAATTTTTTCTTCTTCAGCAGGGAACTCTAGAGCATTGTCCTTAACATCCCTAGTAGGGGAGTCCTGTGCATCTTCTTCCTCCTCTTCAAATCCTTCCTCATCTTTTTCTTCCTCTTGATTTTCCTCATCTTTTCCTTCTTCTTCCTCATTATCATCTTCCATGATGTCGTTCATGTCCCCTTCCTACTCAGTATCATCAATGTCCTTGCCCTCTTTTTCCTGGGCTCTCTCCTCATTATTAGAGTCCACCTCCACATTGTCTTCCTCAGCAAATCACTCTCCTTGAGAAAGAGGTTTGTTATCATTAGCATTATCTCCACTAACCCTTTCTTTTTCCTCATCTTTTTTTTCATCTTCCTCACTACTGTTAGGGATTTTTTCTTTATTTTTCTTCCTCTTTTTGCCTTCTTCCTCATTACTTTTTTCCTTTTTTTTCTTCCTCTTCTTGCTAGGTTTAGCCTTTCTATCAACCACCTTGGACTCTTTCCTTTTTCCTATGACCCTTTTATGGATTGGGTCCAAGATAATGTCTCTGGAATAGTTAGAAATGAGGAGAATCAAGCCCTCATGCAACACAGGGTTACTCGAATTCTTCCTATGCTCTGTTATGCTGTTATTCAAAGAGCTCATAAGAAAGTATGGGAAATAAATATACTTATTATGCCTAATTTATTAGCTAGAACAAAATGCAGGTTGTAGATTTTGGAATATCACCTGTCGAGTGTGAAGTACTCAATCATAACCTTTAGCATTTTCAAACAAAATTTTTTAATTTTAGTTATATCTACATAATCCCCTTTTCCTTTTGTCGTGGGAGTTTTTTCATTAGTAGTTTTTGGGAAAAGATTAAAAGCTTTAGTACCAAGCCTATGGTTGCCTCTATGGAAATGATTTCCCTCCAGGGGTAAACCCATAATCTCAGCCAAAAGAAAAAGAGTAAGGGGGAAAGATTTTCCCCATATACTAACTTTACCTCTAACCTAGCCATTAGCAAATAAGGAAGTAACCTATTTTTCATAGCCATGGAGCTTTTCCATGTAGTGAGAGACCCCTCCTTTTCTCAGCTTCTTCCAAACCTTCCTCTCTTGTCTCCATTTCTCACAGTCAGTGGGCTCCTCTCTCCTTAGACCACCTCCCATTTTATTCTTTCTGCTACTTTTTTGGTTTGGCTCCTTACCAGTAAACTTCTTCTCACTGCAATGCTTTCTTTCATTTTCCTAATTACTTAAGATAACCTAGGATCCATATATCATTAATACCAAACTAATTTTCCCACACTTCATATTACATGCAGCCCTCCTTGAAAATTGTTTCATTCTTGTCATCATGATATTAAGTGATTTTCCCTTCATTGTGATTTATTTTGTCATAGGTTATTAGACTTATGATCTCAACATTAACATTTCATTCCCCTCTCCATGATTTGGTGATGTCACTTTGGGCACCTTCATTTTCTATCCTATCCGTTAGCTTATTACCTTCACGGTAAATATGAGTGATGTGGCATTCCTCAAAGGAGTTGATAATCATTTTGATTTTGTTTATTGTATGAGCTATAGTCCAGGAGTTGACAGAATTCCCTTTAATACAGTTAACAATGTTGAGAGAATCACCCTCGAGCCAAAGTTTCAAGCATCCCATATCTTTGGCCAACTTAACCACATAGAGAGCCACCTCAGCTTCTTCCATGTGGTTGGTTTGAATCCCTTACGAAACCGCAATAGCTCCAAGACAATTTCTGGCCTAGTCTCTTAAGAGGCCTCCTCCTCTAGCCCTTCTAGGTTTTCCTCTAGTATAACCATCAAAGTTCCCTTTTAACCATCCCAAGGGAGGAGCAGACCACATAACATTCTCTCTAGGGTTCAGGTCTTTTCTACTCTTCAAGCTCTCCCAAGAAATGGTATTATCCTTTTTAAGATTAGGGTTCCATAAGTTGGTATCCTTCTTACCAATACTTCTATAGTTCTCCATAATACTTCTGGAAATAGAGTTAGCAACCAAAAGGGGGGTAGCTTTTTTATCTCTAACAATTATGTTGTTCCTCTCCTTCCATATCTGATAGGTAAAATGAGGTAAAACAAGTTTCCAAAGATCCTTAGCATTTTTGTCATGAAAGGGGCTCTGCCATTGCTGAAAAAAGTCCTAGATATTGTGAGGTTTAACCCACTTAAAATTCAGAGATAAAATGATGGAATCCCAGACCTCTCTAGAAAAGGAGCAATGGATCATAAGGTGATTACAAGACTTAGCTTCTTCACAACACAAGATGTATCTATTAGGAATTTGGAACCCTCTTCTCATGAGGTTATCCATGGTAAGGATTTTGTTCTGGACAAGCAACCAAAAATACATGTTAATTTTAGGGATAAGATCTTTATTCCATACCTAAGCATAGAAAGGTTGAATCTTTGAAGGGATGAGAAGAGCCGAGGTAGAAGCTACTGAGAAATTTCCAAAGATAGCAGGGTCCCATATCAGATCATCAAGCTCATTTTCTCTAATAAACCAGTTGTTTAGTTTTTATTCACCTCAATTAATCTAATGTCCCTCAAACCCAAGTTGATCCATTCTTCATTAATCTAGTAGTCACTCACTTTTTCCCCAATGGTCTCTTTACATTCCTGAATCATAGAATTCCACTCCTCATTCTCTATAAGAGGTTTATCTGAGAGCCCCTTGTCATCCTAGAATTGAATCTTCCTGCCATTTCCCAACTTCCATCTAGCCCCTTTACTGATTAGGTTCTTTCCCTTGCTTATGTTGTTCCAAACAAATGACCCCTGGATATCATTTTGAGATTGAAGAATTCCTTCAAGAGAAGTGAGATGGTATTTTCTTTTAATTATAGCATTCCACTCATTTTTCTCTTCAAAAATCCTCCAGCATTATTTGGCTAGAAGGGCCTTAATATTATTAGTAATATTTCTTATGCCCAACCCCCCAACCTCTTTGGTTTACAAACCTTATCCCAAGCCACCAAACTAAGTCTCTTTTTCTCTTCCACACTAGTCCATAGGAACTTTTTTTGAATTTTTTCAATAAGGTCAATATACTTCAAAGGAATTTTGAACAGACTTAGAGCATAAACAAGGAGGTTTTGGAGATTAGCCTTCAACAGTTGAACTTTCCCAGCTTGGATGAGAATCACCCCTTTCCAACCAACCAATTTTTTGTGGAACCTATCTAGAATTTCATTCCAAAAATTAGCCTTCGGTTTCAAACATAGTGGCAGTCCTAAGTAAGGGGCAGGAAGCCTCCCTATCTTACACCCAAGAATGGAGGATATTTTGTTCATTCTAGCTTTAGGTGTGTTAAATAAATATAGAAAGCTTTTCTCCCATTTAATCAGTTTTCTTGTAGCATTAGAGTAGACATTAAGAGCTTTTTAAATATTCCTTGCCTCTTTGACAGTAGATTCCCCCATAAGAATCATATCATCAATGAATTTTTCATGAGAACATTTAATCTCTATAGAAGAAGGTTGTAGGCCATTGATCTTCCCTTGATTAACTTGGTTCTTGATGAATCTACCAAGAATTTCATCTATGATGGCAAAGAGTATAGGGGAGATAGGGTCTCCTTGCCTCAACCCCCTAGAAGGTCTAAAGAAAGGAGAGGAGCCTCCATTCACAATCATAGAAGAGGAAATAGTAGAGACCAATTGCATAATTAGCTTGACCACTCCATTATCAAAACCAAAAGCTTGAAGAATTTTGGAAAGCATCTCCTAGTCCACTCTATCATAGGCTTTGGATAAGTCAAGCTTCATCAAGAATCCCTGTTTTCTTGATTTCTCCAAGGAATGGATATTCTGATGAACCACCATTATGGAATCTAGAATTTGTCTCCCCAGGACAAATCCATTTTGTTGAGGGGAGATGAGATGAGGGAGAAGCTTTAAGATCCTTGTAGTGAGAACCTTAGACATAATCTTGTACAAAGAGTTACAAAGATTAATCGGCCTGAAGAAGTCAGTAGCATTAGCTCCTGGTATTTTAGGAATAAGAGCTATAAAGGTAGAGTTAAGTTCTTTTAGGATAGATTTAGAGCCAAAGAATTCTTTCATTTCTCCACAAACATCTTTCCCTATGATCCTCCAAAAAGTTTGAAAGAAAAACATTTGGAACCGATCTTGACCAGGAGATTTTTCTCCTTCAAAAGAGTGAATAGCCTTTTTGATTTCTTCATCCTTAGGGATAGACTTGAGAAATTCATCATCCTTAGAGTCCAACAGTGAAGGAATGGAATTTAGTAGTGAGTGTTGGTTCTCTTGATTCAGATCCCTCTCTTTGGAAAGAAGAGAAGAAAAATAGCCCATCATTTCTCTCTTTGTATCCTCCTCTTTGGTTAAGGTACTTCTAGTATTCTTATCTCCCACTTTTAGCCAAAGGGATCTAGATCTCTATCTCCAGTAGGTCTCCTCTTTCGATATGATATTGTGATAGTCAACATGCACAAGATTTTCCTCTATTCTTCTTTCTTTAGTCAATCTAGTACATTGTATCTTATCTTGAACTTCTTTTAATTCAATTTGAATCTTATTATTGGTTTGGAATATGTCACCAAAGACATCCTTGTTCCATTGTCTTACTTTAGCTTTGACATTTGCCATTTTTTTTGCCACTTGAAAAATAGATTTTCCTTCCACTTTAATATTCCACTATTCCCTAATTCTATTTTCAAAATTTGGGTGGGCTAGCCACATTTTTTAAAGTCTAAAAGGGGAATTTCCTTTCCCACTGAGAGTATTAGCAAGAAAGGAGATGGGGTAGTGATCCGAGCCAATATGGTTAAGAGAGGAGAGGGTGCAAGAAAACTTAGCAAACCAGTCATGAGAAAGGAGAACACTATCAAGCTTAACCTGGATAAGGTTAGCATCCACTCTCTTGTTAGACCAAGTTTAATCAATACCTTCAATATCAACATCCAACAGGCCTTCATTACTAATAAATTCCATGAGGTCCACCCTGCTTTGCACTTGAGTGTTGTTTCCACCTCTTTTTTCAATTTCTTTCAGAGGAGTGTTAAAGTCTCCCATCAACATCTAGTTCTCATCTGGATAATCATTCCTAAGCTCATGAATCTTTTTCCAAAAATTGAGTCTACCTAATTTAGTATTATGTGCATACACATTAATCAGAGTCCAAGAGAAGTTATCCTTAATACTGTTGACTTTGACAGCTAGAAAGTTCTTATCCTCTCTCAGTAAGATGCAGTGAAAACACTTAGAGTTCCAATAAATAGCCAAACCTCTAGAGGCCCCTTCTGAGTCACTTCCAAACTTCTCACCATTCTTTAGCAGGTTGATTTTAGCTATCTTGTCTTTAATCATTTTAGTTTCTTGAATAAGAAAAATGTCAGGCTTAGAATCTCTAACTAAATTCCTAACAATATCTTGTTTATGAGGACTATTTAGACCTCTAATATTCCAAGATAAGATCTTTATTTAAGGTTTGGGGAGCAGACCTGATCGATGGTGAGTTGTCTTCCATCAGCTATATTCTATTTTTCTTCTAGCTCTCTCTGAACCTTTTCTGAAACTCTTCCTCTATCTCTTTTGGGAGTTCCAGTATCCACCTTTTGTTGTTGTCCTCTTGTCTAGACTCCTCCATATTTGATTTTCCCCCCCTGCTTGTTTGATTTAGATGCCAAGCATCCTATTGAATCCCTTGAATTGTATTTTCCTGATAGGGGAGTTTGGTCTTTTTTGTTGTCCATTCTTAGCTGGGGATCAAATCCTTTCCCTGCTGGACATTTTTTCTTAACTTGTATCCAGGGGCTTTTATTTTTCTCTACTTCCATAGTTTGAGAGTCATCATTCTATCCTTTGAGTTGATCCTACCTTGATTCAGTCTCAAAAAGAATAGCATTTGAGGCTTCACTACTATTTTGATCTAACATTTTCATGTCTTCACCTATTCCCTGAAGACCAAGAATGGAGTCCCTTCCTTTTGATGAATCCAAACTATCTTCCACCTTGGAAATCAATAGAGGATTTGACTCAGTAGAGAGATCAATGGTCTCCTTAGAGGAATTGGTCGAGCATGTCTATCCCTTGTGAGTGTTATTCTCGATAGGAGATGCTGGTTCCTTTTGTTCTTCTATTCCTTCCAAATCCATTTGAGGAGGAATCAGCTTCTCCTCTGAGTTAGAACAAGGGATCTGGTCAGCAGGGGGCTTTTGAGATTCCCCTTTTTTCCTCCACTCCCATTTCTTTGATATATTTGACTTTTGATCTTTCTTTTCTACGTAGATCTTTAGAGGATAGTTCTTAGCCCAGTGCCCTACCTTTTTGTAGGTAAAGCACACAAAAGGTGTTGACTCATATTCTATTTATTGTCTCCACTTGCCCACTTTAGAGTTCAGGCTGATAACTTGGGGTAGTTCAGTATCTTGTTGGATATTACCATAGATCCTAGCAAAAACTTATCTAGATATGGCCATAGTCATCAGATCTATCGTAAGCAATTCACCAAAGGAACCAACTATGGATACCAGAATGTCCTCATGCCAATATTCCAGGGGTAACCTAGGTAGTCTTACCCAGACAGGGGTGGAGATAAAGAAACTTTCATTATAGTCCAAATTTTTTGACCATTTCTATAGTGATAAAGAGCATTTACCCATCATCTAAGGGCCATCGCACAACACTTTAGAAAGATCTTCTCCATTAGAGAACACAAAGAAAAGAAACCTTTAGGCATAGCCACCACATCCACCTATCCTTTAAGTTTCCACTTCTGTAAGGTAAAGGCTCTCACCAGATCAATATTCGAACTAGGACCTAAAAAATTTCCAATTAGGTTGGAAGCCATAATAGAAATAGTGTGGTCTATGATTTGATCAGGAATGATAATACCTAACTCCCCCTTTGATGGATCTGAAACAATATCAACCTTAGGGAAATAATATTTTCCAATTGGTTTGACCCCAAAAAGGCCCAACCATTTCTTCTTACCTCGGTTCAAATTCCTGCCATGTGAAGAATCTTCTTGTTGTTTTGTTGTCCCTTTTCCTTTCTTAGTGGGATCAGCCTTATCCACCTCTGGTCCCAAGATAGGACCATTGTCCTTACTGGGCTGGGCCAGGCTTGACCCACCAATGTTTTCCTCCTTTTCTAAAAAAGGCCTTTTAGCATTGTCATTTGAAATATTCTTTGAAACCATAGCATTTCCAGACTCAAGCACAAAATCCATAGCAAAACCAGGAGCATCCAGATTCCCTTCTTGCTTTGAATTCAAATTGTTTTCTCCCACTCTTTCTCCTCCTCCCTCCCACTCTTGCTCCATCGCTTTTCTTTTGCTCTAGATCAAGATATAAAGAATGTTACTATGCTAATGATGAATAATTTGAGGCTAGTATGGAGAAATCTCTAAGTTAAAGTGATAATGAAAATGATGATATAGGATTTGTAGCTATAAAAGAAGAAAACTCTGAAACTAAAGTTAGAGAAGAAAGAGCTTTAGTTTATCAGGTAGAAAAGAGATCTGATTGGATTATAGATAGTGGTTGTTCACATCATATGAATGGAGATATGAAGAATTTTATAAAGTTTAACAATTATGATGGAGGAATTTTTAGAGTTGGGAACAATGCACCTTGTTTGATAAAAGGAATAGGATCTATTTCTCTTGATGGAAAGACTAACACTGATGATGTCTATTTTGTGGATGGATTGAAACATAATCTTTTGAGTGTTGGACAGTTAGTTGATAAGGGATATCAAGTTTGGTTTACTAAGAAAACTTGTGTGATCAAGGATACAGATGGTAATTTGATTAGAACTGGATCAAGAACCAGAGGTAATGTATTTTAGTTGAATCTTACTAAGATGACATGCTTAATTACTAAGATTGATGACAGTTGGTTATGGCACACAAGATTTTGTCATATAAACTTTGATAACATTGTAAAAGTAAGTACTACACTTGCAATAAGAGATTTGTCTAAAATTATGAAACCTACTAACATGATTTGAAAGGAATGTGTTATGGCTAAAAATAAGAGAAGCTCATTTCCTAGCAATAAGTTTACATCAGTAGAGAAGTTGGAAATTGTTTTTACAGATTTAAGTGGTCCCACAAGGACTAGAGGATTCTATGATGAAAGGTATTTTATGATTCTTGTTGATGATTTTACAAGAATGATGTGGATTACATTTCTTAAAGAAAAGTCTAAGGCATTTGATAAGTTTAGAATAGTTAAGAAAAAAATTGAGAATGAATCTAGAATGAAGATTAAATGTTTAAGATTAGATAGAGGTGGAGAATTTACTTCAAAATAATTTAACACTTTTTGTGAAGTGAATGGCATTAAGAGATAGTTTTCAGCGCCTATAACACCTGAACAAAATGGTATTGCAAAAAGAAGAAACAGGTCAGTGACTAAAGCAACAAGAGCTATGTTATTTGAAAATGACTTGGTGAAGACATTTTGGAGAGAAGCAATGAATACAATAGTATATACAATGAATAGAGTAAAAATCAGAGTAGACACAGATAAGACACCCTATGAATTATGGTTTGGACATGCACCATCAGTTAAGTATTTCAGAATTTTTGGAAGTAAATTTTATATTAAGAGAGATGATGACATTGGAAAGTTTGATCCTAGAAGTGATGAAGGTATATTTCTTGGTTATTCATCGAAAAGAAAAGCTTATATATGTTTCAATAAAAGAACTAAAACTATTGTTGAGAGTGCAAATGTTAAAGTTGATGAAAAGTAAAAAATTTAGGAAAGAATGCTTGATTATGAATCAGATGAAGGAACTCATCCTAGAATTGATCAAGGAAATATTGAATTATTCTATAAAAATGATAGTGATTTATAGAATGAAAGTCACTTTGAGGAAATTAGAGCAGAATCTGGAGTAGAACCTAGAATTGAAGTAAGAACTAAGATAGTGACACCTAATAGGAATCTAGCAAGAAATCATCCCATTGAGCAGATTATTGGGAGCATAAAAAAAGGAGTTCTGACATGGAATAAGGTACAAGAAGAACTATGTTTAATTTCTCAAATTGAACCTAAATCTACTAATGAATCTTCTAGAGATGAATATTGGATCAAAGAAATGAAGAAAGAACTAGATCAAATTGAAAAGAACAAGACTTGGGAGTTGGTCCCTAGACCTAAAGATAAGAATGTTATAGGAACTAAATGGGTATTTAGAAACAAGATGAATGAACAAGGAGAAGTGGTAAGAAACAAAGAAAGATTTGTATGTAAAGGATACTCATAGCAAGAAGGAATTGATTATGATGAAACTTTTGCACTTGTTGCAAGAATTGAAGCAGTAAGAATGTTTTTGGCTTATGCAGCCTATAAGAAATTCAAAGTATATCAGATGGATGTGAAGTCAGCATTTATGAATGGAGAATTAGAAGAAGAAGTCTACATTGAGCAGCCTGAAGGTTTTCCCTTAACTCATGAAGGAGACATGGTATGTAAACTAAACAAAGCTTTATATGGACTTAAACAAGCACCTAGAACTTAGTATGCAAGACTGGATAAGTAGTTGATAAAATTATGATTTACTAAAGGCACAATAGACAATAACTTGTATATGAAAGAAATTGAAAATATTTTGTTTGTTGTAGTTATTTTTTTTTATGATATTATCTTTGAAGGAGAAGATGAAGCCAGTGATAAATTTGCAGATGAAATGAAGACTGAATTTGAAATGAGTATGATCATTGAGATGAAATATTTTTTAGGATTACAGATAACAAAAAACAATGATGGTATCTTCTTATGTCAAACTCATGTAGGGGCATTCTTGATTGAGGTAGGGGCATTCTTGGTCCTCGATGAAACTGCATGGATGGTTTGTTATTTGGCCAGTGTTACTCGGTTGCAGCCTTAACCGATGGTCTCAGTTATTGAAGGAAGCTCAGTCATTGAAGGAACTCGGTAATCTCTGGCACTCGGTGAAAGTATTACTCGGTCATGTTTGGGGTGCTCGGTTGACACTGGTGCTCGATGAAGCTTGACATGCTTGGTTATTTCACTATTTCTCGGTAGTTTTGGTTTACCGACTAGAGTTCTGTGTGATTTTTTGGGCTGACTTGGTGCAATTATTTTTGGTATTTGTTGTTACAGGCCGACATGTTGAATTAAATGTTTGTAAAGCTATTTTGAAGTCGACTTGTATGTTATTTAATATTTGTTTGTAGGAGTTAATGGTTTCATCTAGCTGACTTGTGGCTGATGATTATTATTTAAGGGGTGTTTGGGTAGATGTTTTAGGACATGACTTAGAGACTCAAAAGAAAGATGGAGTTGGCAAAGTTGTGGAAAGGATCTTGCATGATCTTGTAGATTAGATTGTTATTTGATAGTTTTTAGTTGCAGAGCTAGTGGTTTGCACACTTGGAGATAAGGAGATTGCTTCAAGGCTTGCAAGCTCAAGTTTAGATCTACCTTAGGGTTTCCATCAGTTGCTGATTATTTTTAGAGCTGAACTAGCTGAGATTGTATTGGATCTATGTGGATCTTGAAGAACTTATTTCTGATTGTAATTGGCCCTAACCCTGATGGCCTTATAGTCAGGCATGTTAATGAAAATTGAGTTGCAACATCTTGTTCTTATTGTTGTGTTTTTCATTGTGTAATTCTGAAGCTACAAGGTTGGACTATCCTTAATTGGATCCTCCCTACCTTGGTCTGTGTCACAAATAAAGTACTTGAATGACTTATTGAAGAGATTTTGAATGGAGGATTGTAAGCTGGCTGGCACACCTATGATAACTAGACATAAGTTATCTAGCATAGATGAGACTCTTGTAGTTGAACAAAAGAGGTATAGATCTATGATTGAAAGATTGCAATATCTAACTCATACAAGACTTGATATATCACATGCGGTTGGAATCAATGCAAGATTTCAAGCTGATCCTAAAGAATCACATTATGCAACAGTAAAAATAATACTAAGGTACCTGAGAGGCACAATTGAATATGGATTATGGTATGAAAAATATGATGATTTCACCCTATGTGCATATATAGATGCAAACTAGGGAGGCAGTGTTGATGACAAAAAGAGTACAAGTGGTGGAGCATTTTTCCTTGGAGGAAGATTGGATTCTTGGCTAAGCAAGAAATAAAATTATATTTCACAGAGCACAATAGAAGCAAAATATGTAGCAGCAGGAAACAATTGTAACCAGATAATATGGAGGAAACAAATGTTGAAGGATATTGGAATAAAATTTGATGAACCTTTTGTTATACATTGTGATAACACCAACACAATAAGTATGTCTAAGAATCCTATACTACATTCTAAGACAAAGCATACATAAATAAAGTATCATGTAGTAAGAGATAAATTTGCAGAGAAAGAAGTCATACTTGAGTATATATAAGTACAAAAGAGCAGATTGTAGATATATTTACAAAGCCCTTACCAAAAGAAACATTTGAGTATCTGAGAGGTATGCTTGGGGTTATGCCCCAAACTACTTTTGATAAGTGATGCAGATTGTTGCATCATTCCAGTGGTATATGAGCTTTATCTTTTTCTAGACTGGATATTGGTACTTCCTCTATGGGGGAGTATGTGTGTTTTTGAGTTGAGTCATAAAGGACTCTAGTGAATGTATTTCCTAGAAAAGTGTCTTTTGACATTGAAGTTGTTGTTGACATAGTATTGTATTATTTTTCATTGGTGTCAATGGAGGAGAAGGATACATGAAAAATCATCTATTAAAGAGAATTTGGGGGAGAAGGATACAAGCAATATAAAATTGAAAACTATAAGAATTGAATAGGAAAATGAAGCAAGATTTTATTGATGAAGAGGACTTGAAAACATGTTTGAGCAGTAAGTAATGCAAGTTGGTGTTTATGGAACCTGGATGCTTTTTCATCTATGTTGCCATCAATGCCAATGGGGGAGATTGTTAGGAATGAATGCTAAATATATCCTATGGGGGAATATTCATATCCATTCTATAGTAATTGAAGTTGCATTCATGACTATGATTGTCATTGATGTCAACACAGTGATCTACTAAAGATTAGCAAAGGAGCAGACAGTGTTTTAATTAACACTTGTGGAGTATTGCAGATCAAGCTATGAGGAGTTAAGGACTTACTCTATATTATTTCCTGAGATTGTGGTCAATTGTGCATATAGAAATTCAACTATTCATGATAGTTATGTGTAAATCAGTGGAAGCAATATTCAGGCAGTGTTCTTGAGAAGTAGCTTGTGGAAAATGGATGGTATCTCCTAATTGGTATAGAATCTGGGCTTGTGAAGTTATACAATTGATAAAGACATTATGATAGTGACTTGGACATGAAAAAAAGGTTAGAGGTCACACGAGTGAATAATTATCTTGTTTGGAAGCCAAAATTTTTATGTAATATTGTGTAACGTGTGGTAGTTTATATTTTGTAATTTGTTAAGCCTTGTTGGCCAACTCATTTGTAATTATTTGAGTGTGGTATAAAGGAAGGATTGTTTTTCTTTATTGTAATATGATATGAGAGAGAGTATGAAAGTGAATTTTAGAATTGAGCAATATCTGTTGTAAGAGGATATGCGAAGTACAAAGATCTGGTATTGAGATTTGATGAAGTAGCTAGTGCGGTTTGGCACAGACAGTGGAATGAAGATAAGTTTCTAAGATCTATAAATATTTCATATTATTTTTTTGAGTAATACAAAGATCAATTGGATAGTGTGTTCAGTGATCTTGCCCTTGAAGCTTTTTGACCAGTGGGTCCTTTTGTCTTCCATAACTCCTAACAGAGTTAGAATCTTTTAATAGGGATTCAAAGTCTCCTAATTGGGACTCACATGTACTAAATGTATTTCATAAGGCTCCTAACAGATTCCATCATCTCACAATGAATTTTCATATCAGTGCATCTTTTGTGGGTATCATTCCCACCGGGGTTTACTCTCTGATCAAGAGGTTCCCTAGTTAACATATATTGTGTTATTATGTTACTGTGTATGTTTATCTTTATATGGTTGTTGTTCATATTGATTACATGGTTGAAATTTGTTAAAGAAGAAAAGAATTGGATTTATTTGATAACTGATTCACCCCTCCCCTCTCAGTTATCTTGGTGGACTTTATTCTATAACACTCTCTACCTCATCCCCACCACCCTCATCTCCCTCTGTTGGCATGTCTACCTCTAGAGCCTCCCCCTCAACCCCATCATCACCATCATCCTCACTATCATTAGTATTTTTTCTAGTGTAGATGCATAAATCTAAACATGAGGAGGACCCACTGCTACCCTTCACTCCCTCGCTATCCTCATCTCCTCCTCTCTCTACCTATATTGGTACATCATCTATCTAGCCCCATACTCTCCTCACTAATAGGTACTCCTCTTATCCCTCATCCTCCCCAACATATATCCCTCTACCACCACCTTCCCCATCTCCACCATCATCACCTCTACCTTCTCCCCCACCCTTGCCCCTGTGGCCTCTCCTACCCTATCCTCCTCTCCCTTGGCCTCCTCTTCCTCTCCCTCTACCCCTCCCTCAGCCACCCTGATGAGCCTTCTGCATAATAACTCATGTGACTATCATTTTAATGTATATAATCTAGACTATCATGTGACTATCCCACCTAAATTTTACTTTGACATAGATCCTACATCTATCATGTCTAATATCCAATTCCACCAATTAGCCTCAACCCCTAAAACTCTAGTTGTGTTGCATGGGTATGAAAAACTAGACCCTAGGTATCAAGATTATGTGACCTTTATGAAAACAAGGCATAAGAATCACTAACATCATGGACCTCTTCAAACTATCACTAAACCCACTCAGGGTTATGAAAGCCTATCATGTGTGCATTCTCAATGGTTTGACCAATCAAATAATGCCTCTATCTACATAGTGACAAGTGCACCTCAACCTTTCCCAAACTAGACATGCTTTGTATGGTCTCTAGATGAAATATGAAAATGTGTCTAACTATTGTCTCAAGTATATAGTATGAACCATAAGATGTTTCACGTCAACTCATTCATATAAGTACACATATGGACATCCCACGGGAAGAACTCTAGGAACAATGGGCCAATAGAAAACTATGTACTCCCATGCCTAAACTTGTAATAATGTGACCCCGCAACCAATCAAATTACCCTTGTGTTAAGCTACATAATACATATAGAAATATAGATGTTCCAATATACAAGGTCCCTAAGCATAGACAGTCCTATCCCTAACCATACCTCTTAGAATTTCTCCCCATCCAACTATAAATCTATGTTGTCTCTTGTTAGGGCATAGTATCTCACATATCAAACTACCCAAAACTATAGTCAACCTATCCAATGTGCCTCTGAATCTCCACCAAGGAATGTCATAGGGGTCTTCCAAACCTAATTGATCCCCTGAAACACTTGGTAACTCTACCAAAGTTTTCATCTTAGGCTATCTAGGAAACTCAACATGAGCTCCATGTATTAGAATCTATAGGATGCAATACCATAGCCTCAAGGGTCGCTATGGCCTTTCCAATAGGCAATTCAAAGGTGTATGTGTCTAGGTGTCACCTCTCCAAAAGAGAAGAGATCAAACCATGGTTGGTCATGATCTCAGTCATGTAACTAACCTAGTACAAACCAAGTTGACTCAATATTTGCCTCTCATCCTCTGACAGTTGAAATCTAAGTGGAAACCCCAATGGTTTGGGCTCCTAAAATAAAAAAACATCATAAACATATTGCAAAATAGAAAAAACACAGATCGAGATAGAAAATCCAACTGGACAACTAAAAAACATGCTAACTGAAGAATTGTGGCACTTTTACTACATTTGTGGAACATTTAGATAGTTGTGGAACTTTAATGGTGAATACAACAATCTATTTGCAACTATAATATTAAACAATGCAAGTGCGGCATACTTAGCAATTGCAATATTTTAATGGTGATTGCAACATAATATTGGCAACTGTAGAAAAATCAAAGGTCATATGCAACACAACTAAAATTTTAAGCAAAAACACATTTTTTCAAAAGGCAATAAATGCTAGAAATTAATGAGGTAGGTATAATGACTTACAATAGGTCTTTTGCCCTCTCGTTGATAAAATGTGTGAAACTCATCTAAGAGATGAACAACACCAACAAGACCCGCCATAGCTTAATAAAAGCAATAAAAGAGTGGAAATTTTTACCTGATCTTGAGGAGCTCCTTAGTGCAAAGTGACCAAATGAGAATCCTTAATCACTATTTATACCCAGTTGACCTAAACCCTAATTTTGATCTACTACCCTAATATCAATCTTTTTGGACCCTAAAAACTTCAAATTGTTATATCTTGCAACCTATTGTTGCATTTTTCGATCCATTTGATTCTATGCGCACTATTTCAAGTTGTCAACAAATTAACGCTCATCTAATGCATTTTTGTTTAATTTGTTGAGGGGGCATAAATCCACCTGCTATCACTAGGGTAAGCTATGGGAGGACCTAATCATGATTTCGTTAACACAACACTCATAATCACATTGTATCAAAGAGGGGTAAATATAGACACCCAAAAATTGACATGCTTGAAAGTTAACATTAAATTGCTAATTATTCTTCTATTAATTAATGGTTCTTTAATCATTAATTAATTTCATCTTATTTCATTAATTAATTTCATCTTATTTCTTTTATAATCTAATATTTTCATCATTTAATCATTCTCTTAATATTTATTAAATAATTAATGTTATTTAATTAATCAGTCTTTACGAATTAATTAAATTTAATTTATATAGCCCTATAGTTTGAATAATTATATTTAATTATTCAAATTATATAATTATTCCTCCTAAATTAATTTAATTTCATTTTAATTTCCAATTAATTGCATTTCATCTAATTTTGATTAATCTCAACTAATTTCATATTAATTTCACCTTTCTCAAAAATTAAATTCTTAATTCAATTTAGATATTCAGAAAAATTGAAAAATAAAAAATATGAGAAAGTTATAAATTCTTAAAATTCAGAAATCCTCATTAATTGAAAAATTAAATTTCTGAAAATCTTAAATCTTCTCAAGATTCCAAAAATTGAAAATCTTTCCTTCACCCAAATTCTGCATTTTTGAAACTTTATCCTCGAAAATCCAAAATATCTTCTCAACCTCGTCTTCTTCCTTGTTTCCTAAATCGATCACTCTCCACTTTTTGAGATCGAGATGGAAACAAATCCTCAATTTTAGAAGGTTACCTAGATTCTTCTTCTTCCTAATTATCTTGCCTGTCGGTCTTGACTTTTCTAGATTGATCTCGATCATTCATCCTACCTAGATTCCTGTATAAATTCTCATTCCTTCTCATCTTTGGATCAAGAATTTTAGTATCAAAGTTATGCTATAGAATTGCAGGTTTTATTTTAATCTATTTCTTGATTCTTTGAGTCTAGATGTTACTGAAATAACCTCTGAGTGCTAGCATAGAAACATCTCAACAAAGTGTAGAGAAGCAATAGAAGCATAGAAGCATATTAGTTTTCTTTGAATTGATTCATTTAAATTTGTAAATCATGGTGCTTTTACTCTTTTTTTTTAGGGCTTTTATGTTGATTATTAGTTCATTCTTTTATTAGTTAGGTGTTATTAATCCTTTTATTTGAGCTTTTGCATATTTCTCCTATGACACTTTCTTCAACTTCTTGCACCATCTCTTACTTAACATCTTTTCAACTGCAAGGTTCCAAAACTCTATTTCTTGTTCATATGTCACATTACCATTGTCTATGTCTTCATCTTTAGTATGTGAATACAATTTTTTAGTATATTCATCATCCATAAAATCAAAAAATACCACCAATATCTCTAATGTTTCTACAACATCTACTTCACCATATTGGGCTACATTCGCAGAATAATCTTCATTCACTTCTCCTTGTTCTTTACATGCTTTTCCCTCTTCATCTTCATTTTGAGTCTCAATTGACTCATTTTCATCATCTTGTTCCTCTTTCTTGGATGGATTTGGATCATCCAACATCTTGATTAAGGTTTTTATCTTTATCCTTAATTTTTTCCTCTTTCTTCTTTCCCCAATTTCCTTTATTGGCTACTTGAAATTTTTGTTAGTGGTGATGTTCTAACTCCGCGCACTCATTACTATACTCTATATTCTTTTGTCAATATTTTCTTTTGTAGTTTCTCCTAATCTTGCCTTATCTTTTTTATCTCATGTTGAATGGTATGTGCATTACCTTGTCATATTTCTTCTTTATCTCACTCCTTTCTCTTTTCACCACTTGTTGCTTTCTTGGAAACTCCATACTCTAGAAGTCTCTACAGACTAGCCTCCTCAACATATACATTCTTTTGGTATCCCAATATCTTCACACACACAATTATCCTCTACCCAATAGGATTCTAGAAGATGCACTCTCCAAGACCTCTTCTACCCACTTCTTCGTAGTGGAAGATATATGCACACCTTCTTCCTAGTATCATCATTATTTGAGGATATAAGTCACTGACTCTCTCTCATACCCGCAAATAATTTTCTCTCACAAGTCTCTTCCTAGTGCATACATTACACTCACAAGGTCTTCCTTCTCTGATACCAATTTGATAAAGAGGTAAACAACTCAAACATCTCATTAGACTATAAAACCCTTATTTTCCTAGGGTGGAAGCCTATCATTTTGGGGTTAAAAGGAACACTTTATCAATCTTAATTCAATCCATTCAAGATTAGGCCTTTCTGGCCTTTATTAAAATATTTAAAAGTATATTCAATATATTCTTCTATTGATAAGATGAAAGAAAATATTATGACATTAAAACCCTCAACTCACATGGGTTGATAACTATCTGACTGCAATAAGTAACAATTAGGCTTGTATAGCTCACACATGCAAATGAATTGAGGAAATTCCTTTGACAGAGTTTTAGAACATGTAAGTACAGAGGTTTTCACCAATTTGTATCCATTTTGGATGGTGGAATAAACATTTATTGACTTATTTATCCTTCTAGAAGCCCCAGTCCAGCCACAAACCTTCTCCAGTTAGTCTCAAGTCATAATATGAAAGGTACAATCCATACAACTTGTTGCAACAATCCATAATTTTCATACGAAATAGTCTTCTAGTAATGCTAATGCTAAAATTACCATAACTTTCTACAAACATAATGAAATTAAACCAAACTAAAACTAAATGAAAGGTAACTCATTTATTTTTACAACTATACCATGTGTAGGTCATATAGACTGTACAATTGCAAAAGAATAGTCCTAGATGTTGAAAAACAAAAAAAAAATCTTATTGCTCAAGATGAAAATTCTTCTTTACAACTTCTCAACCCCTAAATTTGAGTGGGAAGGCCTATTTATTCCTTCAAAAATAGTTCTCACCCTCCAACCAACCATAAACTAACTTTTAACAAATTTTCAAAAAGTTATAATTACAATAATAAAGTTGTCATTGACAACTAATAAGGAACTTTTGCAACTCTTGTCCTAATGACACAAAAACTTCACAAATCATTCATAATGACTAGAAATGGTCCAAAATGACCTTATTAACATCAAACCTTACAAAAAAAAAGACAAAACTTCAAATTTTGACCCTTGGAGGCATGATAGGCCTCTTGGTACTCCTGTGCCACAAAATCCATACAATTTTTTGCCATTTGATGTGCAACATAAACTACAATAAATGAAGCAGAACCTTCCCTATTTCAAAAATAATTTTTGTAGGTTATATTGAAAGTTGCATAGCTTACTTTTGGGTCAATGATTGTGTCAATCTGCAACTTCCTCTAATCTCTTATCATCCCAATTAAATCTCCATCGTCCTTGTTCTTGTTTGATTTCATAATTGTTAAAAAACCGATAGAGGAAAGACTTTTCATTGATTTGATTTCCTCTTTAGTTATTTGGTAGGGGCTATCTAGCCAAAAGTAATATTTGTATACTCTAATCAATATTATGTTGATTATTTCTTCATTAGTTATCATCAAAAAATTTCTCCATGTATCCAATCCTTTGTGACCTAGGGTAGAAATTCTTTGCACTTCATCACTAGAAAGTGAAGCCTTAAGATTTATTATTTTATCATTGACATATTCTTCAAATTCCACTTCAAATTAAACTTGTGAATATCCTCAACACAAATAACCCTATCTGGTAGTTCTAAAAATGCACTATTTGATGAAACCCTTACAGGTTCACTCATGAAATTTTCAAATTTTGGAAGGGACTCATCATCACAATTCACAAACTTTTCAAGATCTATGAGAAAAATACCTATTTCATAGTTTGTAGGTCCAGCTTCAAATATTCTTAGACTTTAGAACTTTCCAAATCACAAAGATGAAAATGATGACAAAAAAATTATATGTTTGCCCTTAAATGTACTTAGGGTTTTGCCTCCAAATCATCGAATCACCAAAAATTCATCAAACTCATTTTATCTTAATGCATAGTGTCTTTCAAATGTTCCACAAAATTTAGCAAAACCATATTTTATACCATAGAATCCACCATCAGTTTTTTCTTGTTAATATGTAAAAATTATTGTGCTGTGATGACAACACCATCTTCTTTGGAAAGGGAAAAAGATCTGTATATCTCCCCCTAAGCCAACACATTCTAAACTAGTTTTTGGAGAGGTTTTTTGCAATGAAGCTAGGTACAACTATAATGTTTGATGTAACCACTTCTTTTTTCTTCCATATTTTGTCCATTTTTTTTATTACTTCTATATCAATATTTTTCACAAGATCATTCATTCATGTTGATGTAACATGATTCTAATTCCCACTTTAGTGGTATTTGGCAATGTGTCAATTTTGATTATAATTAAAGCATTTGATGTTCCTTTGTCTTGGATTATTTTTAGTCATTCTAGATCTACATTGATCAACTTTATTTACAATTCCATTGCATAGTTGACAATATCCATAAAAAGGTTTGTTTCTCACATTAACTTGACTTCTATAGTTACGAGCCCTATGACCAAATATTTTGCATGTTAATAGCTAAATATTCTAATTCATTTCACTTCTGTAATCTATAGGATTATGTCCAAACTTATTATAGAATAATCAATAACCATTAAAATATGGGTACCATTGTGCATTAGGTTGTCTAACTAGTGGTTTACTTGTTGAGCTCTTCTAATTCTATATCTACTTTCCTTGAGTTGTTTCTTCATTTTTTTGTCCTTAAATAATCTTCATTTTATCCTTTCCTTTAGTTATTTCACCTGAGAACTCAACAATTTCAAATCCTAAAACTCCTTTGTCCTTCAAATTTCTTTGAGTAGTCATTATTTTAACAAGTTTCAAAGAGATTTCCTTGTGTTTATCTCATGATTTGAAACTCATTATTTCTTGTTCAATATTTTGTGGAGAAGGAAAAAGTACACTGACCTAGAAAGCAGTTAAAATATCAAGGCATGGACCTTTCCTTATACCACCTGACTTATACTAGCATACAGAGCTAGGGGGGTCAAATATAATGTATGTTGGAGAGATTTTTAATTGACTAAGATATGAAATTGACTTAGATTAATAAAGCACTAAATAGAAATGAATGCCAATTACTTGAAGATATCGAATGATAAAAATATTCTAATTATAGAAAAGGAAAGCTAAAATGACAGAGATTAATCACCAAGCTTCATAATCTCACTACCTTAGACACATGCACAACTTTTGCATGTCAGCGTGGATACAAGATGATAACGTAACACACATACATACTATACAAATAGAGTATGTAAGATTACACAAAAATCAAAGGCTATACAAAAAAATAGAATGATAATAATATATCCTAATGCCTATAAATTGAAGTGAAATAAAAAGATATAAAAAGGGGGTCAATTGAGCTATAAAACACACAAAGAGAAGGAGAGTATAATACATGATTCAAAGTTTGATGAAGGTAGTGATATACACCCACCTCTCTATAAACCTAGACACATGAAGAAGAGAAAAACAATTGTAATGTTTGGAGACCTACCTCAATCAAGTCCCTACATTGGTGTTTTCACCTCCACAACATCCAAATATACATGATAAAATGGTGATAGATAACTATATTTAAAAGAGAAATAAATGATATTGCTATAGAAAGATAGAGAATATGATATGCTGTCAAGGATAAAAAATGTAATGAAATAAAGAGACTCCCCTAAGCATAATAGAAGTCAATGCAAAAACATTAGATGATATGGAAGTTGGAATAAAAAGCCAAGATACCTTGTATGAGAGAAATCTATCCAAATTTTCTAATGAATATGCAAGATCTTGAAGGAATGTGAAGAATAGAACCTAGAAAACCTACTAAATACCCAAAATGAGAGATATATTGAATCAATTTGAAATGGGTATCGGTGGGTAGTAGATTCATACATTATATTTTGTAGGTTGACAATTTATAATGTGTCAACAACACCCTACATGTCTAAAAAATTATAGATAGTATGCAATGCAAGACATCTCCACAACACACATACATCTTGTTCCTGATAGGTCAAGTGGTTGCGATTCTCAAGAAGGTGGTGATAAATCATGGAGAGTGAGCACATGCATATAATGAGATAAAAAATTTAAAATTATATGAGAAAAAATTGTGGTGTAGAGACATCATAATCATTAGGTAGCAACCAAATTATACACATAGATAAAATAACCCCTCTTGTAATAGACTATGTGACTCAGAGGGGATAATAATACATTCCAAGGAGAAAAGAGACATTGTGTCATGCTAACAAATGATATGTTGTCATGGAATGTCACTTCCTAATGAGTGACACATCATTTCCACACATTTTCACATCTAGATAGGTGGATTTGATAGATTGGTATTAGATACCAAAAGAGAAAGGTATACATGCTCTTAGGGGATATTCCTCAATACTAATCCTAGCTAAAATGTGAATAATAGCATGTGAAGAAAAATAAAAACAAAACTTTGGGTCAATATGGAAGGAGTACCTAAATGCCTCCAACACTTTTGTATCATCCCTAAATATTGAAAACTAAAGACATGAAAAATAGAAGAATAAGGTAAAAAATAGAGGAAGGTACGCAATAGAAAGATCTCATTTATAGGTATCAATGAAGTACAAGGTTCCTTTAAGAGGGAACAACATTTAAAGACATGCACTTGGGAACACAAGAAAACACACTCTAATCTAAAGATGTAGAAGTGGGTATAACTATCACAGGTCATCCATCAGTATATCATCATCCTCATCATCTTGATCATATGGTGAGGGAGGTCAAGATTGCAATGGTACAACATTGATGAAAGCCCCAAAAATCCCACCAATAACAAGAGCCAAGGATGAAGTAGCCTCAACATCATCATCCAACAGCTCAATTGTGGTGAGTGAGAGGGATCATGTGAAGATGATCGTAAATGCCAGAATATACTCCAATGAATAAAAAATTCAAGCCTCATAGATTGGAGGGGACAATGAGGAGGTGTAGATGATGAATCCTCCCCTTTGACCTCTACAAAATGGAAATAGATGAACTTTGAAGAAGTTTGAGATTGCTTGATTGTAAGTATAGAAATAAAAGGAGGATCTATTAGAGTAGATTTATGATGCATGAACTCTAGGATAGGACCTTGCTCAAAATTTCTCTTAAAATAAGGGTGTTAAGGTCTTTGATCCACTATAGCATCCTTCAAGACATCAGGGAAGCTGGCATGGCAGTCCTAAGATAGAGCATGTGTAGGTTGGGTGGACATTACTAAAATAGAAACCACTTGGTTGTGCAACATATAAATGAGCTTAGTAAATGACATGACATATGGAAGAGTGGTTATCAAAGGTAGCTCCTATGAAAGTAAGATGAACACTTGGACCCACTTAGAATGAGGCTCAATAGTTACTCCTGATGCAGGGGAAGAATGACAAAGGTGGTCACAGGGAAGTAAGCTGGCACAACTACAAGTGAAGGGATAGCAGAGCTAGAGGTGGAGGCTAAAGTAGAAATAGACATAAACTCAAAATACATGCTCTTTTCCCTTAGGGTGGTGTCATGTGCAAAATCCCTCTCCCATTGACAATACTTATGCTCATGCACAAGTTGGTTCTAAAAAAGATGCAAACTCATTTAAAAATCCTGCAAGAGTATAGTATCATCCTAATTCATAGGGAAGGTCATTGATGTCATCACTAACATATAATATTTCCCTTCTGAAGGAGTAGGAGGTGGAGGTGACACAAACACTATTGGCTTAGTCATGGGTGCCCTACCTCTCTTTTCCCTATGAGAAGAAAAAGGAACAAAGGATTCCCTCAAATTTTGAGGAGAAAGTGTCAAAGGGGATGGCGTGGACCTAGGAGACCTCTTACCCATGCCATAAAAAATAGGATGAGGTATATCGACAATGATAAGAATTGGAAAAGGTGGGTGCACCTTGAGCTTGGGTAGCATGGGTTCCTTTCTTTTGTCTACATTAGGTGTGGATGTAAAAATGAAGGATACCATTATTGGCTAGATGGTCTGAGGTAGGCAAGGAGGCTTCACATGGGGCATGCACTTATATTCAACCCCTAATGAAGAAGGGATAGAAGATGAATCACATTGAGTCTCATGAGAGGGCTATGTTGGGGCTCAAAAATGTTGACCGTTTTGAGGCCAACTAATAGGCACAATAAATGCCTCTGCAATTCTGGTTCAATCAAACCAAGGCTGGTAGGCCTGAATTAAATATATTGTCTGACTACACAAATACGCGCATAAATAGCAGAAATTCACTCCAAAGGGGTTACTGATCCTTGGAGGAAAAAGCAACTTAATATTCTAATTGTCAGATAGTTTGAAATCTAAACTATGGCTAAGAATTAATGCTAACCTAATTTAATGCTTGATAAATAAGATAGCAGATTAGAAATGTACTTCACAGAAAGAAATAAATGACATAATCAAATGAATGAATAGACTAGTGCCTGGTGCCAAATTGAAAATAGAGTCAGATACATTCAATACTACATGTAATTGGAGATGGTTTTAAGATAACTCATTTCTGCAGAACGAGACCATCACCCTACAAGCTTCTATTTAAACAAAACTTTACAATAATTCATACAATAGGTCCTATGGTTTTTAACTCAACTTAAGAGCTCGAAAGGAAACAACAATAGGTTCTTAGACCATGCTATCATTATTCAAATTGTACAAACTAATCATAAATGAATGCATAAAATAGAAAGCATAATAGGATACCCTGGTTAGAGAGTAATCCAAGAAACTGACTGAACATAAAAACTATATAATCAATAGGGTGTAAGCACTTATCAGATATCTATGCATAAGATCTTGAGACATTAAATTTCAATCCATGAGGAGGTATATTTTTTGTCATGATTAATTGTGTCCCCTTAGATTACAAAATGAATCAATATAAATATATTTCTCAATGGTTCCCTGTGAAAGGACATGCCCTTTCACAGGACCTAATCCTAGAAACTAACCCTAAAATACATAATAAACCATAATAATGATTTTTAGGAATACTTCTCGTACAAATATATTAATTTATTGTTCTTTGGTATTCTGTGCATAATAATCTGATATTTAATATCCTGCACAAAAACACCTATCATTAGATAGTCATAAAACCTAAAATTAAAAAATCATCATATTCATAATGTATTAGGTTTTTATAAAGACCGCTATCATACATTTATTAATTAATAATAAACTCATGCCATAATCTATAAACATATTTTGATAAATAAAGTGGAGCATAAAAATTAAACATTAGTCATAAGTTGCCCATATTAATTATCAAAACATAGGAAATTTTATTAATACGACAATACTTAAAACATTTATAAATTATGACCTTGAGTTTAGAATTTTACTTTTATGTTCAAAATAAGACATAACTATTGGAAATATAGATGGAGTAACTGAGAGGGGGGGGTGAATCAGTTAACCACAAAACTATTGTCACAGATCTCTTAGATGTCTTATTAATTCATTTACTGCTGTCACTCGGTAAACATACAGAGAAATGCTAAAACTCAGTTATTGCAGTGAGTATTAATTATAACTATTCTTAAGCATTCATCAGTGATTAACATGCATGCATAAATAAAATAACATGAACACAAGAGACTAGATTTAACGTGGAAACCCAATATGGGAAAAACCACCAATGTAACTAGTTACTATTTTTCACTCTTTTGAAGTGATGCCCTGTTAGGAGCCAACCCGGTAAAAGGTTACAAAACACACTGTTAGGTGTGACCTTGTTAGAGGATTTAATCACCCTGTTAGGAGTGGCCTTGTAAGAGGTCTTGAAAGAATTCAATAGAACTGTCACCTTGTTAGAGGATTTACAAAATGGCGGTTAAACCAACTCAGTTAAGAGATTTTGAAATCACTGCTACAATGGTAAGAAAGTAACAATGAAATGACCTGAATAATGATGCAACTGAATTGCTGATTACAGATCTCTATTCTGGTTCACTAGATCCTTCTTGATCAAATAAATCTTCACTGCTCCTCAAGGATATCTAACCATCCTTCAAAATTCGCACATACCTTCCTTCAAATTGATTTGCATTTTCGCTCACAAACTTCCACACTTGCACATTATTCTTCCCACACTGAATTCACCACTTGACCTTCTATATATACCATTTAGATTGTCAAGTCGGCACTAATAATCATTACAAACATTAACACTCATTACAATAGTCGGCTGGAATAAACAAACTTTATTTCTCAAATTAACAAAATCCTTTATTGGGCCGACCTTGCTCGGTAAACACTAATCCTGAAAAGATTTCCTTTGGTGACCGAGTGAACTCAGTAAACATTAACTTTCCTTCGATAACCATGGAAGCTTGGTTAACACTATTTTCTACCATACTTTCCTTTGATGCCCGAGAGATCTCGGTAGACATTGAAAACTACCTTGCTGACCAACTAAGCTCAGTAGACACACATAACTGCTTATTGATATGACATTTGTGTGACATCAAAGACAACACACAATTAAACAATTGTATCCAACAATCTCCCTCTTTGGCATTGATGGCGACACAACATGTCATAGCATAATGAAATTTCATAGAAAACATAGAATAAGGAACATATCCATAGCTTCATTCCGATTCTCATCTTAGTTAGACAACTTCTCTCTCTGACTGAAAACTCTCCCTCTTAACTTCTCAAATTCTCCTTCTTAGAAATTTCTTGAAATGACAACAAACACTCCCTCTTTGACAACACATGCCAAAGACAACTCACACACTACCGGTGAATACCAATGTACCTTAAGTATTGATTCATATGCAATGAGTCTTTGACTATGCTGCATCAACTAACTGATCTTCAACATGCTCTAGTTGATGCATCACTAAAACTTTATTTAGTGAACTTCGGATAGGGGAATGACCCCTAACTTACCTCTTAGATACAAAAATGCATCCTTAGGTAGTGGCTTGGTGAATATATCTACAATTTGTTCTTTTGTATGAACATATTCCAATCTGATTTCCTTGTCCTGCACCAATTCTCTAACAAAGTGATATTTTATAGCAATGTTCTTGGTTTGGAATGCATTACTGGATTCTTTGAAATATTTATTGCACTTGTATTATCACAAAACATAACAACTGGTTCTTTAATCTCAACCTTCATGCTTTCCAATAACTGTTTAAACCAAACAATATTAGAGCATTTTACTACTACAACAACATATTCTGCTTCTGCTGTGGATTGGGATGTGCAATTTTGCTTTTTACTGGTCCAAGATACCAACCTCTTGCCAAGAAAGAATGCTCCACCGCTTGTACTCTTTTTGTCATCAATGTTTCCTGCCCAATCAGCATCAGTATACACTTTTAAGTCCAGATTGCCTCCAAACTTATACCACAAGCCATAATCTTTAGTTCCTTTCAAGTATCTCAAGATTCTTTTGATTGCCATCATATGATTTTCTCTAGGTTTTGCTGAGAATCTTGCTACTATACCAACTGCTAAGGTAATATCAAGCCTTGTATGAACTACATACTGTAATTTTCCAATCATTGATCTGTATAAGGTCTGATCTACTTCTTTGAATCATCATCTTTGGTAAGCTTTAGTCCAGTACACATGGGGGTACCAACTGGTTTTGAATCTTCCATACCAAACTTCTTAAGTATTTCCTTGATGTATTTAGACTGAGTAATGTAGATACCGTTCTTGCTCTGCTGAATTTGAAGACCAACAAAGAAATTTATTTGACCAAACATAGACATTTCAAATTCTTTGTTCATTTTCTCTAAAAATTCTTTGCACTGATCATCATTACCTGTAAACACAGTATCATCCACAAATATTTCTGTCAAAACAATTTTGTTATTTGGTCCTTCCTTGATGTACAAACTACTGTTATCATTAGCTCTTTTGAAACCAATCTGAATAAGATAGTTATGTAATCTTTCATACCATGCTCTAGGGGCTTGTTTCAAACCATACAAAGCTTTGTGTAACTTGCAGACCATATTCCTTTTGTCTGGATAAATAAAACCTTCAGGTTGCTCAATGTAGACTTCTTCATCAAGAATACCATTGAGAAATATAGATTTTACATCCATCTGATATACCTTAAATCCTTTATGTGCTGCATATGCAAGTAGAGTCCTTACACCTTCTAATCTTGCAACAGGGGAAAAAGTCTCACCATAATCTATGCCCTCTTCTTGAGAATATCCTTTACACACCAATCTAGCTTTGTTTCTTAATACTTGACCATCTTCATTCAACTTATTTCTAAATACCCATTTTGTTCCAATTACATTTTTATCTTTAGGTTTAGATACAAGAGTCTATGTTTTGTTCTTCTCTATTTGTTCTATTTCTTCATTCATAGCCTCAATCCAACTTTCATTTTCCAATGCATCTTTGACATTTCTAGGTTCAAAATCAGCAAGTAAACATGTACCTTTTAGTTTACTTCTTGTCATAATACCTTTTGATTTGTTTCCAATAATCTGATATGGTGTATGATGCCTCCTGACATACTTGGCCAATACAGGTTCCTTGCCTCTTGAATGAGTTACATTGTCATCTTCTTGAATTTCATTTTCAGGTTCTGGTTGCTCAGGCTCGGTAGATATTGGCTTGGTAGCTTCAGACTGAGACTCTGGTCCTTGTGACTCAGTTTGAACTTCTTCTTGTGACTTGGTTTGAACTTCTTCTTGTGACTTGGTTACTGTACTGGGCTTGGTAGATGCAGTCTCCTTATTGAAAAATGTGTATGGTAATGTATCAAGTTCAATGTAAACAAATCTCTTGTAATCCTGTAGCTCCTTTTTGCTTTCTTCTTCAGTCTTTTCTACAAACTCATCAACTTTCACATGTGCACTTTCTATGATTTTGTGAGTAGACAAATTCAAACATCTATATGCCTTACTCTTGCAAGAATATCCCAAAAATATTCCTTCATCACTTTTCACATCAAATTTGCCTTTTCTAGATTCTTTTAAGATGTAACATTTACTACCAAATACTTTTAGGTAACTTACATTAGGTTTATAGCCATACCATAACTCATAAGGAGTTTTGAATGTATCTTTCTTCAATTGTACTCAGTTTAAGGTATGAACTACAGTGCTGATAGCTTCCTTCCAGTATTTCATAGCAATGTTCTTTTTCAATCATTAGAGTCCTTGCACAATCCATGATAGATCTATTCCTCCTTTCAGCTATTCCATTCTGCTCAGGAGTTCTTGGGGTTGATACCTATCTTTTGATTCCTCTTTCAATGCAAAAATTATTGAATTCATGGGAGATGAATTCACCACCTCTGTCTGATCTCAAGCACTTCATTCTTTTCCCTATTTCCTTTTCTACTCTTGCCAAATACCATTTGAATTTCTCAAATGCTTCTGAATTTTCTCTTAAATACATAGCATTCATCATTCTAGAGTAATCATCAACAAAGAGAATAAAGAATTTTTCTCTAGTATAGCTCTTAATTCCAATAGGTCCACACAAATTAGTATGCACAATTTCCAAAATATCTTTAGACTGATAGTTTTTACTTTTAAAGCTAGTCTTTCCCATTTTACCAATCTGACAATTCTTGCATAGACCAACATCAGGTTTCTTCAAAGTAGGAATACCTCTTACTTTCTTGAATTTGCTTATTTTCACCATATTATCAAAATTTACATGACATAACCTTTTGTGCCATAACCAAATTTCTTCAATTTGAGCAACAAAACATGAGCATTCACCAAGATCAAGATAAAACAAGTTACCTTTGGTTTGTATGCCTGATCCAATTAGTTTTCCCTTGTCATCTAGCAATCTTGCTTTGCCATGCATGAATTCAACCTTGAATCAAATATTGATTAGTTGCGCTACACTTAGAAGATTATGCTTTAGTCCTTCAACCCAATATGCATTATCACATATAAGTTCTTTGGTTAATGAGATTCATCCTCTTCCTTTTATGAAACAAGGTTCATTGTTTCCAAACCTTACATTACCACCATCATAGTCTTCAAGGTGTTCAAAATTTGTTTTGTCACTAGTCATATGATGTGAACATCCACTGTTTATGATCCATGTATCATTTTTTCTTACATGAGAGATAAGTGCCATCTTATCTTCATCATCTTTAGATTCATCTTTTATAGCAATGTAGACAATTTCATCTTCACTATTATCAGAATCCTTAGCCATAAAACATGTTTTCTTACCTTTATCCTTGAATGATTTGAAATTCTTCTTGCCATTGTACTTGTAACCTTTCTTCTCATCCTTGCTTTGCTTGTTTGGGCACCTAGCTGTAATATGACCAATTTCTTCACATGAAAAATAGATTAAGGGAGTTTTACCTTTGTATTTACCTCTACCTCTAGAATATTTCTTTGCAAGTAATGCTTCAATAACTTCAAGATCACTATCAGAACTTTCCTCTGATTCTTCTTCACTCTCTGATTGGATGTCCTTTATTTTCTTGCCCTTCTTAAGTGAAAGTTTGGCATCAAATGCTGATTCAATATTTTTGGAAGTTGGAACATAGTTGTCATAGTTATCCAACTCAAAGGTTGTCAATCTTCCCACTAAGGCACCCAAATTTATATTGTGATTTTCTTCACATCTTCTTTCTTGAATAGCAGATACTCTTATTGCATAGATAGGGAGTAATGTTCTAAGAACCTTACTTATAACAGTTTCATCATCAATTGTTCCTCCAGAAGCTTTGATTGCACTAACATTTGCCTTGATCCTTTCAACATATTTTGCAATGTTTTCATCTTCTCTCATTTTCATCTGATCAAACTGTCCTCTTAGGCTTTCTACTTTGGCTATCTTCACATTGTCATCACCACCATAAATTTTCTTTAGCTTGTTCCACATTGCATAAGTAGTTGTGCAATCTTTGATCTCATCAAATTCTTCATAGTTGGGAGCTGATGTAATGTCTATCATCATGGTGTTATGGTTCTTTTTCTCTGCATTGTCTTCAACAGATAATGTGCCAGTAGGAGCTGTATATTCTTCATCAAGATATTTGCATCCTGAATCACCAATGGAAGCCAGATGAAGTCTCATGAGACCTTGCCATGTTGAAAAGTTATCTCTGTTAAGCCTTGGAATTTCTCTCTTGTAAGACATCCTGATCTTTAGCTTAGGTCCTTGAAACCCTTCCTGCAAGCACCAAATGCTTTGATACCAATTGTTGGAAATATAGATGGAGTAACTGAGAGGGGGGGGTGAATCAGTTAACCACAAAACTATTGTCATAGATCCATTAGATGTCTTATTAATTCATTTACTACTGTCACTTGATAAACATATAGAGAAATGTTGAAACTCGGTTATTGCAGTGAGTATTAATTATAACTATTCTTAAGCATTCATCAATGATTAACATGCATGCATAAAGAAAATAACATGAACACAAGAGACACTAGATTTAACGTGGAAACCCAATATGGGAAAAACCACCAATGTAACTAATTAATATTTTTCACTATTCTAAAGTGATGCCCTATTAGGAGCCAACCCGGTAAAAGGTTACAAAACACACTGTTAGGTGTGACCTTGTTAGAGGATTTAATCAACTTGTTAGGAGTGGCCTTGTAAGAGGTCTTGAAACAATTCAATAGAACTATCACCTTTTTAGAGGATTTACAAAATGGTGGTTAAACCAACTCGGTTAAGAGATTTTGAAATCACTGCTACAATGGTAAGAAAGTAACAATGAAATGACCTGAATAATGATGCAACTGAATTGGTGATTATAGATCTTTGTTTTGCTTCACTAGATCCTTCTTAATCAAATAAATCTTCACTGCTCCTTAAGGATATCTAACCATCCTTCAAAATTCGCACATACCTTCCTTCAAAATGATTTGCATGTTTGCTCACAAACTTCCACACTTGCACATTATTCTTCCCGCACTGAATTCACCACTTGACCTTCTATATATACCATTCAGATTGTCAAGTCAGCACTAATAATCATTAAAAACATTAACACTCATTACAATAGTCGGCTGGAATAAACAAACTTTATTTCTCAAATTAACAAAATCCTTTATTGGGTCGACCTTGCTCGGTAAACACTTATCCTAAAAAGATTTCCTTTGGTGACCGAGTGAACTCGGTAAACACTAACTTTCCTTCGATAACCATGGAAGCTCGGTTAACACTGTTTTCTGCCATACTTTCCTTTGACGCCTGAGAGATCTCGGTAGACACTGAAAATCGCCTTGCTAACTGACTAAGGTCGGTAGACACACAGAACTGCTTATTGATATGACATTTGTGTGACATCAAAGACAACACACAATTAGACAATTGTATCCAACAATCTCCCTCAAACAATTGTATCCAACAATAATGCATTTATATTAAAATATATTCATTTCACAAACATAATGCAATAGAAATATTTTAAAAACATTAGGGTAGAGAGTTTTATAATTCACCCTTAAAGGGGGCATTTACCCTAAATTTATAATAATATTTAAATAACTTCACATAGGGCAAGTACATTGTTTTTACAAAATAGCCATTTTAATGTTTATAAGTATTTTTAATGCAAAATAATACAACTATAAAAATACATATAGTTTTGAGAATCCAAAAATCTCACTTTTTAAAAGAAACCCTAAAATATACCTCTTAATAAATCAACTAATTCATAAAAGCTAAAATGAAATTAAAGTAGGGTAAAATTATTAGTACCCACTTTACCCTAAAATCAAAATAAAAGGAAAAGATGAAAAGTTACATTTAGGGATTTGAAACTAAAAAGTAAATATCAATTAATCATTATTCAAACCCTAAATATATATGAAAAATCAATTTACATTATACACAACTAAAATTTGATAATAATACAATAGCCCTAAAATCTTTTCACCTTAAAAATATTAAATATAACCAAGGTGAAAATATTTAATCACATGTAGGGATATGAAAATTAGAAAGTGGTATGAAATTACATCAAATCCCTAAGCAAATTAATATCTATCAAATAATACATTTACTTCATCATATATTTTTAACTTTTAGGTTAAAACACAAATTAGAAATAAAATAATTATTAGTGATTACAATATACAAAATTTTCTATCTAATAAACCATATTTATTTTAATAATTTATTTTAAAAGGGATAGGATTATCTTAAATTTATACATTTATTTACATACACATTCTTGAAGAATAATGTAGAGCAATTGGTAGGGATAGGGTTGGGCAGTTAGGTAGGAAAAGGAATGGGTCGAGAGGTCGAGTGTTCAAATCCCTCTCCCCATTCTTTTTCCTATAATTAGAAAAATAGGTAAATACATAAATAAAATAATAATCACATTATTTAAATTACAAAAGATAATTAGGGAAGAGATAACTCCCTATGTAAGAGGTTGTTTTTATTTCTCACCTGCACATAAAAACAAAGATAAATAATTATTTTCTCATAACCCTCTTGAAGAAAACAAGTAGACTAACTAGTTAGGGGGTACGAGGGTATATAGGTAGGAAAAAGGTCAGCTTGAGAGGTTGAGTGTTCAACTCCCTCTCGCCGCCTTTTGTTCAACCTATTTTATTTTTATAATAATTATTTATTTTCAAAATTAAATATGCATTTATGGAATTAGAATAAAACAATTAACAATCTACTAAATGAAAATACATTTTCTCTTTTATCATTTTAATTTTTTCAACATAAGCAAATGATATAAAACTAAAATTTAACATCATACTTCCCTGACATCCTGTCCATTTAGAACCTAAAAATTTTGGTGTCAACAGGCTAATTGATAGAAGGTGCTACATATTTTAGATTCAGTTCCCCAAATTTACAATTTTGATTGGCAAGGAATGTTATATCTTTCCAGGGGTGTAGGGGCCCTATTAGAGTAGGCTAGAAATAATCAAGGGAGAATCCCCCATGGGATACCAAAGGACAATATCTAGTGTCTTGAATAGTATGAATGGTCCCCTCATGAGGAAAATTAAAGTATTTATGAATTACCAAAGGGATGACTCATATAGAGGTCAACCAAGGTATACCTAGTTTGACCCTGAAGAAGTTTGATTCATGAATCACCACAAAAAGTTGAGAAAACTATCATGGGTCTGACTTGAACTATTAAAGTAGTGGATCCCAAAGGAGGAAGGGAAAACCCATCATGAATTTTGATGGTCGAAGGAAACTTTTCATACTTTTCACAATTTATCTCATTGATGAAAAGGGCATCCTTTATGATCACATCAACCAAGATGCCCCTAACAGACACATCATTGATTGATGCTAGGATGTAAAGGGAAGAATGATCTCTTCTATACAACTCATACAAAGGGGTGAACATGACGGTTCTTTCAGGAACCCTCCAAGAAGGCAGGGAAATCAGAGTGATGGTCACAAATTTCCTGATGCAACCGCCTCTTAGATAGGGTTTGATAAAGAGGTTTCTAGTTCACATCAGGTTCACAAAAATGTAGATAAGGAAAAAATACATTGACTTAGAGACCAATTAAAATCTTAAAAGATGGACATTTCCTTATACCACCTCACTTCTACTAGCACATGGAGCTAGGGAGATAAAATATAATATATGTTGGAGAGGGCTTTAATTGAGTAAGGAATACAATTGACTTAAATTAAAAAGCACTAAGTGGAAATGAATGACAATAACTTGAAGATGTCGAATGATGAAAATATTCTGATTATAAAAAATGAAAGGACCTCTGTAAGCTCACTACCTTATACATGTGTGTGTATTTTGGATGCCAACATGGGTATATTAAAACAACACAGTGCATGTAAATTTCATACAAACCATGTATTAAGGGTGACACAAAATCAAACACTATGCAAAAAATAGAATGATAATAATATTTCCTAATGCTAGTAAACTGAAGTGAAATAATAGGATATAAAAAGAGGTTTATTAAGATATAAAAATAAAAATAGATAAAAAAAAAAGATATAAAAATACAAAGAGAATGAGAGGATAATATCCGATTCATAGTTTGATGGAGGTAGGTATATACATCCACTTGTCCATGAACCTACACACATGAAGAAGAGAAAATTATTGGGGTTTTTTAGAGACCTACCTTAATCAAGTCCTTGCTTTGGTGTTTCCACCTTCATAGTTGTTGAATATACATGATAAAATGGTGATAGATAATTGTATTAAAAAGAGAAATAAATAATATATCAATGCAATAAAAAGATAGAGTATCATATGCTATCAAGGACACAAAATGCAATAAAATGAAGAGACTCCTCTTGACAAAATGGAAGTTAATGCACTAGTGTTAGATGATATGAAAGTTGGAATGTAATCTGAAGATACACTCTATGAGATAAATCTATCCAAATTTTTAATGGATATGTAGTATCTTGAAGTAATGTGAGTAATAGAATCTAGAAGACCCACTAAATGCCTAAAATGAGAGATATATTGAATCAATTAAAAATGGGCATAGATGGGTGGAACATTCAAGAATTAAATTCTATAGGGTGGCATTTTGTAACACCTCAATGACACTCTACACATCTACATATTCATAGATGAGTGTGAAACACACAGACATCTATACAGTGTGCATACATCATGTGTGTAACAAGCTGTGTGGCTAGGATTCCATAACAAGTGGTGAGAAAGCATGGTGAGTGAGAGTAGGTGGATGATGTAGATTTTTAAGTCTTAGAGTAAGGTAAGGGTAATGATAAATAGTTATTTACACTAACTACTATTGTGTTGGCCAAACCCATGCATTTCCCTCACCAAAAATCTACATCAATAATAAATCGATAAATGTTAGTATGACAACTAACATATTCTCGTGGTGGTAAGGAATAATACATGGACCACCTCACACAATACAACATGCCTCATGCATATAAACACACTACACCATCTCCAAATCCTTCGGTAGTGTTCAGGGAGGAAATGGCATCAATGAGTCTAACAATGCAAACTAGGTATATGACATTCAACACTTTCTCCCTAAGCCATTCAATACAAGAGAAAGAGGGGATTTTGAGCATAACTCTCAATATGACCTAGGTTAGATTAGAAAAACTAAAAGGTGATAAGGGATGAAAATTCTAAACACAAGTTATATTAAGTAAGTATACTAGAAAGGCCTCTTTCATGCAATGTAATTTGATTATAGATATGCAATAAAGATGACAAAAATTGAAACAAATGATTAAGAAAGAAGTGTAAGATGAGTCTAGGAGCCAAGTAAATTCAATCAACCTAATTAAGATATAGAAACATATCTATCCTAATAGGTAAAACAAATGATAGGGTACTTAGCTTGAAATAAGAAAAGGAATATGACTTTTTTCTCTGAAAATCATAGATCTAAGACACTGACAAAAATTCTGACTACGAATCCATGATCACAACTGAAAACCCAGAAAATGTTTTTTTCTTAGACCTCTAGGAATAGGTTAACCATGTCACCATGTTCCATAATGGATTGACCAAATCACCATCTTCCTAGGATACCATAGCCAAGTCAACCCAACTTCTTTGAAAATGTCTTGGAGAGTGGATTCTAGATCTGTGAACATCAAACTAATAACTTGCAAGTTTGTTATAGAATTGGTGTGTGTGGGTGGCTATGAAGGGGTTTTCCATATTCAAACCACCATTTTGGTTATTTCAACCTCTACAAATATTTGTTAGGAAATATTTTGTGTGTTTATGTAGTGCTCATGAACCCTAGATTGTAGATCTAGAATGTAAAAGAGCTAGTAATTGCTAAGAATATACTCTTATGAGTGAAATCCTAGCATGTTAGTGTGCTTGTAAATGTAAATGTGTGCAAAAATATGAAGAGATAAAGATCATATCTGAACATAGCATAGAAAGCATACCAAGGCCCCAAAGCTAAAGTATCCTAATCATCTTTATGATCCCCTTGCATCTCCATGATGTCATGAAATTATTGAATTGAATATATGTAGATGAAGACCTCACTTTGCAATGAAAGAACTAGATCCAACCCTTACTTCCACCTTGCAATTTCTCTATGTTAGATTGGGTGTCCATGTGTTCTTGTCCCTTTCTTCCATCATCATCTATCATGAGGAAAATGAGGCATTGGATTCCTTTTTATAGTGAATTTCCAAAATTACCCCCACAGGAGCCGACTGTAGTGAGCAGGAAGTAACGAAACTTTGAAATAGGACCATGCCCAACACTTTCAAACCATTAGGGAACATGTCAACATGGTCGATCTATTCCCAAGAGGCCACACTCTTGGGTTTGCAACTCAGACTTCCAGAATTATAGAGGATCTGGGTGTAATGTGTACTAGGGATTGATAAATCAAGGCTAGGTTTAGGAAAATAGGGCCTAGAAAGAGGAGGATACATAGAAATTAGATCCTACCTCAGCCTATGAGTGAGAGAAAGGGAAATAAAGTTGGAAGTGTTAAATCCTACCTCAATTTCACCTAGGAGAGAGAGAAATAAAAAAGGAAAGTGTGTGCTCTAAGTGCAAATAAGAAATGCAAACACACTAAAGAGGAGCTAAAAGGTCATAGATTGAAGTGCATCTAGTTTAAGATGGTACATTTTGTTAGCACTTAAACTTGCATATGATTGAAATATTCAGCAAACTTACTGAATCAATGACACATGCAATCCCAATAGATGCATCTAGCACAATTTAAATGCTAAGGTAATAAGGCCTAGTAGCTTCTTCACTTTGAGAATGAAACTCAGGTGGGTTTACCTACAATAATTAGTTATTCTCAGACATTTGAGCTTCAAAATGTGAATCAGCTCCTTCACTGTTATGTTATCCCTTCAAGTTTGATTCAATATGACATTACAACTCTCAATACAGCCCAAATTATCCTGATGCATAGCACTATAATGAAGATTATGAATGAAATAACATGAAACAATGGTATAAGGATATTCATCCTTCTTTTTATGAGTTTAAACCCAAGGAAGGATAACCTTTTCAAAGTGCTTCTTCAAAGCATTACAAAACTGATCTATGTACTTGACATAGCCAATATAGTTTAAAACATACAAGTAAAAGTAAATGAATATAATTTTGATTAAAAGATGGTGAAAAAATGCAAATCAAACTAAACTAGTGCCCTATCTATTGGGTAAGAGTCAAAATTGTAAATCTACAGAATCTTATCAATATAAAGATACTGAAATTCAAATAAATTTCCTAACAATCCATTCTCCCAATTTCTAACCCTGTCATCAAATTCATGTACAGACTTTCAAATCTTAGAGACTTCCCTGAAGGTTTTACTCTTTCCTTGAAAGAAACTCAAGTTCATCCCCTATAATCACCTTGTGAACAATGCATCAAACTAGCATTACTAATTAAATTCATGAAAATTCAAAGCATCCATACATAAAGACAATCAAAATTGGCAATGAAACTTCAATATATTTGTATTAACTTTCAACTGTATCTATTTCAACTTTGGCCAAAATGTGAAAGAAAGTCAGAATCTATAGTTAGTCTGCTTTACAAAAACTTTCACCACCACCACAAAAGAGAGAAACTTGCTATATATACCTCTAGCCATCTTGGAATCCTCAAAAGGATGCAACAAGCTTTAGATGGCTAGGAAAATGACTTGCACTAAAGATAAAAAGTAGTTTGCAACTACTAACAACTTCTTAGGTGGCACCTTTGTCTGGAAATATCTTCAGAGTAGTTATTTTGATTTGTAGCATGCATGATGACCACCATACAGCTAACCTACACCATCCTCTATTTGAAACATGCTCTCCCTTGAAAGGTTCCATGTGTGTTTTATTCTTCTTCCTCTACCTCTATTGCCTGGATGACTGGCTTCTTCTTTTTCTTTTTCATCAATTTGTCCCAAGCTACCACATCATCATCAGATGGCCAATTATAATTTTGTAGCTCCTTTAATGATTTGATGTGTAGGTCCCATTGTGAATCAATTATAGCTTTGACCTCTGCAACAAATCATGTGCAATTACCTTCAACTTTGAACAAACTATAAATTAAACCATTGCACCCATCCAGGTCTAAAGTGTTTTCACCACTAAGGAAAACCTCTTGCCTAATCACCAATTGATCCATTAATGTTTTCCATTCAGCCAAACTGACCACACTTCCATCACTTGCAAAAATAGAAGCTAAATACTTACTGTAATATTTATCAAATATAGCCAATTTGGATCTCACTTGGTTTGACTTCCCCTTAAAAAACTTTGAAACAGAAGCAACCAACCCAATCTTCTCATACACTTCAGTTACCACCTCAGGGATCTCAAGCCTTTGTTCCTAAAAACTATCAAGTTTATCAAATAATAAACTCCTCCCAGACCAAATGCTATGAAGTGGCTCCAAAGTAGCCAATGATTCATTTATCTTATCATTTGTCTTATGCAACATGATGGCTAACTGATGGACTGATTCCATGTTTTCTTTTATCTTGTTCTGCCTATGTTGCACAACAACAGTCATAGTTTTCAAAGCTGCTTCTAGTCTGACTTTCTCTAGGTCTTTTACTAGGCACTCATGAACCTCTGTTCCCAATTGAGGAGGGGCTTCAATCAACAAAGGGGGGGGAGGCACTACCTTAGCTACTTCATCAAGTTTTTCTTTTAACTCATCTAACTCACTCTCCATCTTCTTGATCATCACAATTTTTAGATCTCTATCCTTGGAAACCTTAATTGAATTTTCAAAAAATTTGTTATATCTCTCTAATAATTGGATGGTCTTTGCCTCATTGAGATGAGAAAGGTGAGTTACTTCCTTTGAAACTTCAAGATCACTTGTATTCTGTACAGTCTAGACAATTTTATTACCTTCCATTTTGTCTTCAATGCTGACTAGAGAGGGTTTTTGAGTTCTTGGGGCCAATGACCAAAGTGCAACAGCTTGTGACTTTGAGTCATATCCACTCCCTCTGATCACATCATCAATGTGCACTTCATAGGACAAGTTTCCCTCTACTTTCTTTCTAATATGGTCAATGATAAAGGTAGAAGTCAAATCCCACCCAGGAGTCAGAAGCATGCCACTTGTTTTAACCATCTCTCTGGCTTCTTCAATAGAGATCTTCTCAAGGCTTGGATCATATGACTTTAAAGCCTTCAAAGTTTCTTCACTTGGTTCCATACCTTCAGGTAGAGCTTTCTTTACTTCCTCATGTTTCCTCCAAATAAGGAATTCCATGAATTCCTTACTCTTAACAAACTGGTCATCACTAAGGAATTCTTCTTCATACAATTCTCTTTCATCCTATCCCAATACTAATTTCAAGTCCCCTGTTTCTTGTGTCTTTATCTTCTTTCGTTCCTTCATTTCCTTTCTCAATTGATGGTGATAGGCCCTTTTACCTGGCACAATGATTGAAGCATTGTCCAATATCTTCTTTTGTTTCTTCATCTCAGAAGGTTCACCCATCTCAATTTTTTGTTTCTTCAAAGGGGGCTCTGAAGTGGTCTCCACCTCTATCAAATCAAGGGTTAAGTCAATAATTGATCCTGCACCTGCTAGAGGGGGATTGTTGGCCTCTTGTGATTCATCAGTGAATTCCCTAGGTTCAGAGGTGGAATATTTCCTTGGCACATCTAGCTTTTTCTCAAGCATCCCTTCCAACTGGTTGGAGAGGGTGCCATGCATTTCTACCATTTTTTCCATTCTTTGCAAGTATGAGAGTTCAGGGAAAAAGCCACTAAAAGGAATTCTAGCCTCCTTCAATCGAGTCTCCAAGTCCAATAAATCAAAGTACTTAGTCCATTTCATCTTTGCTTCATCAAAGTCTATTATGTTTCTTACTATATCCTCCTCATCAAGGCCCTCATGTTCTTTAATCATTCCAATACCAAGAATCAAAGTCATCCTGGCCATTCTAATTAAGCGCTCAGAATCGACATACCGGCATGTGCTTGTAGTCATCTTGAAATGATTTAACTAGTTGCTGACTTTGATCTAGTGCCCTTTTCCCAATCAGAAAGCTATCAATCTTGAATTGCCTAGGTGTGAAAGTACCCTTTTTATGAGGCCCTAGATGCTCTTTATCAATCCACATTAACTGCCAAATAAACTCCATCATGGCCACCCTATAAGGTACATATCTTGGAAGTAGGTGTGGAGGCTGAGGGCACCCATATACTCTAATAACTATGGAGTTATTTCCCAGGTAAAAATCTCCCCAATTATGGTTTCCTGGCCACTTGTCCTCAAATTGCAATGGTCTTAAAATTCTCAAAACCTTAGTTGGCAACCTCACCACATTTGTGCCTAACATTTCAAGCACTGGGTGGACAAAGTAATTCTGAAAAATGGTGAAGTCACACTCGTTGGATGTGATATTCCAAACCTTCACCCAATACTGCATTGGGCTGGGAGTGTCCTTAAAATGGGTCTTAATCTTCAACACCCTTGCATCAAGGTCATTAACATGGTGGTACAAAATCAAATGCATGAGAATAGAGTAATGCATGAATTTAATAGGGCTTTTCTTCTCCTTGACAGACACAAACCCTTCATGCATCCTATCAATTATATACTAGATATAATCATAATTAGTGTTTGTGTGGGTACTCTGAATGTCCATGATTATCATTAAAAGATTAGCAGGCAATCTATTATCATCCCCATCTATACCCAAAACCCTACACAACCCATGACACAAGAGCTTCATATAACGATTGAAGGATGTAAATGAATAAGGGGCATTCATATTTGGTAGGAGAGGGGCTATGTACTTATCATGTTTAGGCATATGCTTGACTATTTGGTTTTTTACTGGCCCTATATTAGTAGCATATTTTTCATTTTCCCTCCTTAAGTCAATTTCAGTAGAAGAAGAGGAATAAAAATTGAAAGCTCTCATGAAAGACCCCCTATCTAGAGAGAGAAACACTAACTGATCTTCACATCTAATGCATCTAGAAATAGGGTCATATAACCTAGCCAGCTCAATGATTAAATCAACATCTACAAACACATCAGGCATAAGGAATTTTTCCATTCCCAACACCCAAACATTGCATACAGGTATAGGTCTACTTCTATTATTGTAAAAATATGAGAACAAGGAAAAACTAGAACCTACAGAAGTAATGAGGTCCCTACATTTGTCCATGAGGTCTTCAATGCCATGTCGATGGCTCTCTTATTTTGATTCAAACCAGGAAGTAGCCTGATGAACTCATTTGAGTAATTTGGCTTCCCTTTATCATCTCCACCTTGCTCTTTTGCGGCCCCACTAGATGACACTCCACTCACTACAGGATGACTCATCTTCTACAGAATAGGAATTCCTTAGTTCTGCAAATCTTTGGACTATTCACTCACTGCTACAACAGCACAATCTCAATTTTCTCTAGAATGACTTTGAGCACAAAAATAAATGCAGTCCTATCTATATAGGTCAAAATTCATGTGCATATGATTGCCAAATCATAGCAAAACCAACTTAAGTCACTTCTACATTCAATTCTGCATATTGCCAACCTTCAAATCAGAGCTATCCATGGCGTGGATGATGAAAGGATGATTTAAAAAATAAAAAACATAGTGTGAGAGTAGAAATCAAGGATTTTTTGCATTATAACCCTTGTTAAAACCTAATTAGATCACTTTCTACCCTTTTCCAACTTGGCATTGTACTTGTTCCACATTGCAATGGCTGATAACACTTATGGCACAAAAACTCAACTAGACAAAATTTAGCGATCACGCGAACAAAGGATCTCATGTTCTTTGAAAGAAAAGCTAACCCAAGGATAAGTCAGGAGATCATGCGACAAAGCAATTCACTTAATCTCGGAAGGACTTTGTAACTCATGGTTTTACCTCGAGACTCCGTGACCATCGTTGATCCCAAAGATGATCAACGGTTCATGGGCAACCCTTCGAAACACACACTAATCCATCCTCAACTCAGAGATTCAGTGACTAAAGACTTTTCCAATTCTTAGAACCACTTCTTTAACCCAACATTCACCTAGAGAATCAATGAACAAGGCTATCTTGCATTCTCAGGAAGGAATAGCTAACCACAGTAGAGCTTCGAGAATGAGTGAATGACATCTAACTTTAATTCACTGAACATTTTAAAACCAAAGGTTAGATTCTGAGATTACGCACTGACCGTTGATCTTCAACACTATCGGTGGCTATCGGTGAATCATTTAAAGTCTTTGACCATAACTCTTTTACCACGAGAATCAGTGACAATTTAAAAACACACTTAACTTTTCCTTTGTTCGCTGAGTTGCTGAATCATTTGGGCCTTCACTAAAACCTCTGAGATCTCATGAATACTACATTCTCTTAATCACTATATGATTTAGGGCATGGCCACTTTTCTCTGAGATTATGTAATAAGTGAAAACTTAGCACTGCGCCAAATTTAAAGAGTATCAAACATGAGTTAGTCTCTTGATCGCCAACTGATTGTGAGTAAGACCCAGTCCTTGTGAGATTAAAACACAACTACCAAATGAAATGACAATCAATGGAATTTGCTAGTTCATTGAGGCATTTTGAACATAACCACCTGATTAAGAGAACCAGAGAAAACTACTATGCCAAGTCGCTGAAGGTTAACAAGAAACTTCCAGGAAATGAGCGAATAGGAGATAACACATTCGCTGATTCGCTCAAAGGTTTGGATAACTACTGAATAACTTGGAGACTTAGTGACTATCATGATACATGACTTGGGTTTAATACATTCACCTTCTCATTGAATGACTTAGAGACATGAAACAACATTGCATGATTCAGTGAACACTTGATGGAAATAAGCACGTGCATGGTCAAGACACTTAAGTTGCCAAAAAGTAATGACAAATCATAAGAATTAGGGCTAACTTAAGGGTATATACGAAGAAACAAAATTTTTCAAGGACACAACCTAGGGCAAGGGTTTTTCAAACTTGATTAGGGTGAAATTGATGAATTTTGAAGACCTAGACCACAGAAAAACTACAAAATGAGTAAATCATGACTTGGATAGGAAAACCTCAAAAACCTAAAAATATATCCAATAGTGGCTCTATCTAAGGATGCTTGAATGCAAGTTCATAGCAAGAAACCATGAATCTCTAGGTGGCAGAGCACAAAACCCTAACCTATAGCCAAAAAAGACCACACAATAGAAGCAAACACACCGATACATATATACATACTTATTGTGCTTGGAAAAAGAGCTTCATTGAAGAAAAAATTTAGGAACTGTCCATGCACTGGCAACTCCTATTCTCCACCATCCAAATTTTGCAAAAAATATGAATCCTTGCCATGAGTTTGATAAATGATAAAAGGTCCTATACACAAAGACTCTATTTTTTTGTGTTTCCCTTTGTCTTCAGCCCTAGCATTCCGTTGAAGAACCATGTCACCAGGCTGGAACTTTCTTAAAGTTGCTCTTTTATCAAAAAGATATTTCATTTTTTGTTGCAACTTCATATTTTCCTTTTGTCCTTCCCTTCTGATCTCATCCAGTTCAACTAATTGAATCATTCTATCTTGTACTGGATCACTGATTTCCATGCCTTCTTCTTGCATGAATTTGTAAATTGGTAAGAAGTTGTTTATAGGGAGCCTGGACTTTAAACCATACACCATCTCAAAAGGAGACTTTCCTATTTCCTTCTTTTCAATAATTCTATCAGCCCATAGTGCCAATTTTAGTTTCATATGCCACATCCTTTTATTACTTTTCAAGGTCTTCTTTAGAATCTACAGAATACTCTTATTACTAGATTATGCTTTCCTATTTTCCTGTGGATGGTATGGGGATGAATAAGACATGACTATTCCCATTTCAGCACAAAAATTAGTAAATTCTTGTGACCTAAAGCTCATAGCATTATCCATCACTAATTTCATGGGAACACCAAACCTGGTAATAATGTTATTCATCAAGAATTCAATCACAATAGTACTGGTTGCCTTTTTAATTGGGATAGCCTCTATCCACTTGGTAAAATAATCAGTGGCCACCAAAATGTGACTATGTCCTCCACTGGACTTCTCTAAGAACTCCCCAATGAAATCCATGCCCAACATAGCAAAAGGGGCCTCTACAACCATAGGGTTTAACAACAAAGCACCTAAAAATTTTAATTTCTTTGAAAACCTTTGGCATGATTCACATTTTCTGACATATGAGTGGGTATCTTTAAATAAGACTGGCTAGTAATATCCAGCTCTCAAAATTTTATGAGCTATGGACCTAGCTGAATAATGCCCTCCACACATCCCAGAGTGCATTTCTTTCAAGACCTTTTTAGATTGACATTTATCTAAGCAAAAGAGCAACAGTCCATCATTATCTTTCCAAAATAAATCCCCTTGTATCAAAACATATCTTTGAGCTTGCAACCTTAAACTCCTCTTTTGATTGTCATTCAAATTTTGCGGACTAGCAACATTTTTGAGAAAATGAACAATATTGGCATACCATGGTTGCATTTCTATACTAGTCATAGTTTCCTCACCAATGGGTACATTGTTCATTTGCACTAGGTCCATGTTTTCTTCGGTCATAAGCTTAGCTAGTCCTAGACCTCTCACAAGCTTGGTTATGTGGAGATCAATGTCAAACTCTTGAATCCTATTGATCCATTTACACCTTTTCTTAGTAACCTCATTTTGACTCAAGATATCCTTCACTGCTGCATGTGGAACATATGCATTTACTTTTGCACACACCAAATAAGGCCTAAAATCCTTAACCACCTTAACTAGTGCATATGCTTTCTTTTCCATCAACTCATAGTTAAGCTCAGTAGATTGTAATGATTTACTGAAAAAGGCAATGGGGTGCTCAAACCCTTCTTCATCTTTCTGTAGCAGGACAACTGCAATACTATGAAAAGATGCAAAGGAAAATAGAGAGAAAGGCTTTGAATAATTAGGGGAGACTAAAATAGGAGCCTCTTGAATTTCTTGTTTGATCTTATCAAAGGCTTGCTGAGCTTCACTATTCCAATCAAACTTGACAGCCTTTTTCAAAAGCTTTACAATGGGTTTGACCAATTCTGCAAAATTGGCAATAAATCTTCTGAAAAAATTATTCTATCCAAGAAAAGATTGCACACCTTTGACATTTTTTTGGGGAAGGACCTTGCTAATGGCTTCAACTCTTTCTAGATCAATCCTAACCCCTTCTTTGGACACTATATGACCAAGCAATTTTCCCTTAGTTACAACAAATTGGCATTTCTTGGGATTTAGTGAAATGCCAAATTCCAAAGCCTTGACAATGACCTTCTCCAAATGTTTGCAATGGTCCTCAGCTTTCTTAGAATAAGCAGTGAGGTCATCTTGATACACAACCATCAAGACATTAACCAATTCTTTAAATGCAATATCTATTTCTCTTTGAAACATTGCTCCAACATTTTTTAGGCCAAAAGGAATTCAAACATAAACATAAGTTCCCCAAGGAGTAGTAAATTCTATTTTGAATTGCTCAGACTCCTTAACCAAAACCTGGTTGTACCCTAAAAACTCATCCATCATGGACAAAAACTCACAGCTAGTTACCCTATGCAACATAGCTTCCATGTTAGGCAGTCCATAATTGTCCTTAAGTGATGCAACATTCAAATTCCTAAAATCAACACAGAGTCTAATGTCACCATTCTTTTTTCTCACTAGTACAAGGTTAGAGACCCAAGAAGAATGTCTAATAGGCTCAATGATACCAGCATATCTTAATTTTGTCAATTTATCCTGCATCTTTGTTGCTAATACAGGGTTAATAGGTATCTATTTTGGTCTAAATGGCTTAGTTTCCTCCTTTAAAGGGATCTCATGTTGTAACAAGTCAGCTCTATATGCCTTAAGATCATCATAGGACCAAAAAAAACATGCTTGTATCTCTTCAGAAGTCTTATCAAGTTTCCTTTGACCTCTCTACTCAATTTTTTTCCAATGTACACCATCTGAGGGGAAGTTTCAGACCCTAAGTTTATCTCCTCTAAGTCTTCCATTTTAGTATTAGAATTTTGAGACAGATAACCATCTTTATTTTAAACATCCCTTCTAACTCCACTAGCCCCTTTGGTATGTGATTTGATGATAACTGCACAATCTCATTTCCCATAATGTACTCTTTCCCCTCAAAATATTGTTGTGCCTCACTAAAATCTATTTGTTGCCCATCATATTGATCTAGGCCTTGCAAAAGCCTAAGGAAATCACAATCATCCTCAAAAACTTGCCAATTATATACATTGTTGGGCACTGCAAGCCTACTTTTTATTTCTAACATGGACACACCGGTGAGGGTAATATCATTGTTTTTGAGGGCAACATTAGCAAGAAAATCTGCCATGATATTATTGGACCTTTCCACCCAAATGAGATTGAAAGCCTCAAAAATTCTAGTCTATCCTAGACAACATGTTTGTACAACTTTAATCTCTCATCCTTGGCAGCATAACTAGACCTCACTTGGGCTACAATTAATTGGGAATCACCATGCACCTTTAAACATTTAATACCATGTTTTATAGCAACATCTAATCCCAATATTAAAGCCTCATACTCAGCAGTATTATTGGTGCATTCAAAAGTCAACAAGAAAGAGTATTTAAACGTGATACCTGATCGAGAAATGAACACTACTTCAGCTCCTGATCCCTCCTTGGAACATCCACCATCAAAGAACATTTTCCAAAGTCCATTATGCTACAATAGTAACTCATCTACTATTGGATCTATATTTTTCATCTAAGGCACTATTTCTTCAATCATAAAAATATTCATGTCAATGTCCACAAAGCAATTCAAGTCCTCAAGTGCAACCATTTCAACCATGACTGAAGAACGGGGCTCCCTGAACAACTTTACCTCAGTCCCATTAATTGGGATAGTAGCATACGAGAGATCCAATTGCAACTTTCCACCAACTATTACGGCCCATTGTCTTGACAACAGCATGCCATAATGGGGCTTTGTGTCAACAACAACCACATCCATTTTGTATGTGGCCTCTGGGAATGCAGCAATATTTACTTCAATTCCAATCAGAGTTCCTACAATAGGTACTACCCTATTATCCATAGCATAACACCTTCCATTAGATGTATCCACTTGCAACCCTAGCTCTTTCATCACATGATAGGGCATTATAGTTGTGGCAGCACCAGAATCAATCATACAATTTTTTAGCAAATAGTTGTTCACTATTAGTGTAACATAAAATGGATCAATAGAAGAAGGTTCAAGAGTTACAATGTTCCCTACACACACATCAGAAATGTTATCAATTGAAATAGGCTCTTCTACTGAGATCCCTTTTTTTATCATATTAGGGACTATTCCTTGTTCACTTATGAGAGCCAGAGTTGTTGTCTTATGCTCCTCAATCTTCAAAATTTCAAGCAAGGGGATGGAAACTTTCATTTGGGACAAAGCATGTCTTACATCAAAGGTAGGGGGATCAGCAGAAAGATCAGGAGAATCTTTTGGCCTGCTGATTTTCCTTTTAACTTTGTCAGCAGTAATCTCCTCCCTCTTCTTCTTTTCATTCACAAGCCCCTCCTTCTTACTATTTACAACATTGGGTGTTGGGGATTCCTTATCTTGAAGGCTATCCTTGAAAAATACTGACCTAGGGACTCCTTGATCATTATCCACCTTTCTGTTCCTCAAATTGTATGAGGATTTGGCTTGAGTTATAGCAGCCACATTTAGAGTTCTAATTTCTTCATCACTAGGCTTCCTCCATTGCTTTTCACCTGACCCTGCTTCTACTATGTTATCTTTACAATTGTCATTATCAGACTCATCATGATCAGAGTGAGTAAATACTTTTTGTTCATAATCAGAGAGAAGCCTCCTTTTATGATAACCATTAGGAAAAATTTCTTCATCCTCTGAGGATAAAAAATCCCCCATTATCTTAGTAGTAAACATGTTAATAGCAGGCTTTTCAGATTCTTTGTAATCTCCTATGTATGAATTATTAGCCTCTTCTCCCAAGGTCGGAGCCACAGCACATTGGAATGGTGAGTGAGGCATATTACAAGCCACACACCAAGGGACATTTTCCACATTATGTGCTATGTTTTTCTTCAAGGGATCTGGTGTATCTCTTCCCTTTTGGGGCTCATTTTTATCAGGGATAGGCCTCCCCTCCTTCCAATTTGTTTTGTAAGGCATATCTCATAAATTAGGGGTTCTATCTTGCCTCTAGTAAGGTGATCTAGTATCTTGAAAATTTCTACCACCCTTGTCAAAATTTGATGGGAATTCTTTGGTAATACCAAATCCCTTATCCACTTTATCATCCTCTTTGGATGGCCTTGCAAGTTTTGGCCTAGCATCCTTCCACAATCTACCCTCATCCCTCTTATACATTTGATCGGATGCCTTTCGATTACTTTCAATGTTTATTTCCAATTTGAAAGCATCCCTTAAGGTACGAGGGTTATTATTTCTCAGAAGGTAAGACATCTTGCCATCCATAGAATTGAAGTATGTGGTTAAGCAGACTGCATCATCTAATCTTAATACTTGGAATAATTTATACATAGCCTTTTGGAATTTACCATTGAATTCTGACATGCTCTCATTGTAGTGCTTTTTGATATTGTTGAACTCATTGAGCATGTAGCTTGAATTCACATGTTCTGCATATTGCTCCTTGAAGCATCTAAAAAATTCATCCCATGATGCGATATTGTTTTTTGGAAAACCCCTATACCAATCCCTGACATCTTCAACCAATGATTGAACATAAAGTTTCATTATAACATCTTCATGCTCAATCTCATAATCATTAACTTTATCTGTGAAAAACTTCAAGTTCTCTTCACAAGTAATCACATTATTTCTAGTGAATAATAGGATTTTCTTTCTAATCTCATTAGGGATAGCATTGGGTTGACCAAGAATACCATCAAAGAATAAAGGTCTATACCTATCCAAATGAACATGTCTCCTTTGGAAAATTGGTTGGGCCATAGGAGTTACTCCAGTATTTTGACCAGGTACAGTCCCCATTGTACCACTACCTATAAGAGGAACTTGGCCAGTATTCAAATTTGATCTAGGTATATTTTGTCTAGGATGAAAGGCTTGGGAATTTGGAAGTAAGTTGGTAGGCTGATTGGGTGGGATCATTCCTAAAATGACAGGGACAGAGCTGTTGGTAGATGTGTTCATATTTGCATCAGGAAAGTAATCTTTCTCTTCATCTCATCTACAACAACCTCCAATTCCAATCTCTCAAGCTGAAGTGCCAAATCCTCCTTATCTTTTCTAGCTTTTCCCAAATCTATGCTTTCTTGAGAGGGCGCACTAGAAACAACAACAATTTTCATGGGCTCACTAATATTTATGCCAACCATTTTTTGTTTTCCCTTATCAGGAATTTCTTTTATGGCATTTTTAAGATCCTCATTCCTCTTTATTTTAGATGGGTGCAATTGTCAGAGAACATGTCTTGTCCCCTCAAATTCCTCATGATTAGACTTAACTTCTTCAGCCTGATTTCTTAGTCTCCATATCACCAAAAAAATCCTTATCTAAACCATGAATATCTTGGTTTAGATCCTTAGCCTAGACCTCATTCTTCTTAGTTTTTCTTATTAAATCTTGCCTTTCCATGAGAAATTCATATATTTGTTGTTCTCTTTCTTTTCTTCTATTAGAAATCTCTAATAATTGCTCACGCTCCTTTTTCCTTAGAGCAATCACTTCTTCCCTCAATTTTTTAGAATCATATGAGGCAGTTTTAGCAGCAGAAGTTTCTTCTGGTTGCTCTAAGGTTTCTCTTGTAGGGAAATAACCTACCTCTGTGATTTCCACCTCATGATGATGAACACTTGGCATGAATTTCTTAACATGTTCGGGATCATCAGAGGAAGAAGAAGCTTCATGGGGAAGTGGTGTAGGTATTCTATCTCTTGAAGGTCCTGGGGAGTTAGCAGTCATGTGATTTCTCCTAGACCACTATTTTCTACTAGGTGTATGAAGCTCATCACCCATATTATTCTCAGAATGGTCCTTGAAATAAGATCTCGTGAACCTCAGCTGACTCATAGCATGTCACAACAGGATATATCAAAAGTTTTCTACTACCAGCAATTGGTATACACAAATTTTCAGAGTTGCCACCCACTTATAAGCAGGAATTGAATGATTATAACTGGTCTATAGCATAACAATAGATACTCAGAAAAAACCCTAGCCCATCCATTGTGCACTATTTTCTTAGAAAGAAAAAGGTCCCTAGTAGAGTCACCAGATTTGTTAGCACTTAAACTTGTAGATGATTGAAATATTCAACAAACTTACTGAATCAATGACTCATGCAATCCCAACAGATGCATCTAGCACAATTTAAATGCTAAGGTAATAAGGCCTAGTACCTTCTTCACTTTGAGTATGAAACTTAGGTGGGTTTACCTACAATAATTAGTTATTCTCAGACATTTGAGCTTCAACATGTGAATCAGCTCCTTCACTATTATTTTATCCCTTCAAGTTTGATTCAATATGACATTACAACTCTCATAACAACCCAAATTATCCTGATGCATACCACTGTAATGAAGATTATGAATGAAATAACATGAAACAATGGTATAAGGATATTCATCCTTCTTTTTATGAGTTTAAACCCAAGGAAGGATAACCTTTTCAAAGTGCTTCTTCAAAGCATTACAAAACTAATCTATGTACTTGACATAGCCAATATAGTTTACAAACATACAAGTAAAAGTAAATGAATATAATTTTGATTAAAAGATGGTGAACAAATGCAAATCAAACTAAACTAGTCCCCTATCTATTGGGTAAGAGTCAAAATTGTAAATCTATAGAATCTTATCAATATAAAGATACTGAAATTCAAATAAATTTTCTAACAATCCATTCTCCCAATTTCCAACCTTGTCATCAAATTCATGTACAAACTTTCAAATCTCAGAGACTTCCTTGAAGGTTTTACTCTTTCCTTGAAAGAAACTCAAGTTCAGCCCCTATATTCACCTTGTGAACAATGTATCAAACTAGCCTTACTAATTAAATGCATGAAAATTCAAAGCATCCATACATAAAGACAACCAGAATTTGCAACAAAACTTTAGTATATTTGTATCAACTTTCAACTGTATCTATTACAACTTTGGTGAAAACATGAAAGAAAGTCAGAATCTATATTTAGTCTACTTTACAAAAACTTTCACCACCACCACAAAAGAGCAAAACCTTCTATATATACCTCTAGCCATCTTGGAATCCTCAAAAGGATGCAACAAGCTTCAGATGGCTAGGAAAATGACTTGCACTAAAGACAAAAATTACAAACCAAAAAGTAGTGATTACATCAACAAAAACTAGTTTGCAACTACTAACAACTTCATAGGTGGCACCTTTGTCTAGAAATATCTTTAGAGTAGTTACTTTGATTTGTAGCATGAATGATGACCACCATACAGCTAACCTACACCATCCTTTATTTTAAACATGCTCTCCCTTGAATTCTGGAACAGGTGCCATGTGTGTTTTATTCTTCTTCCTCTACCTCTATTGCCTGGATGACTGGCTTCTTCTTTTTCTTTTTCATTAATTTGTCCCAAGCTACCACATCATCATCAAATGGCCAATTATAATTATGTAGCTCCTTTAATGATTTGATGTGTAGGTCCCATTGTGAATCAATTATAGCTTTGACCTCTGCAACAAATTGTGTACAGTCACCTTCAACTTTGAACAAACTATCAATTAAACCATTACACCCATCCAGGTCTAAAGTGTTTTCACCACTAAGGAAAACCTCTTGCCTAATCACCAACTGATCCATTGATGTTTTCCATTTAGCCAAACTAACCACACTTCCATCACTTGCAAAAATAGAAGCTAAATACTTACTATAATCTTTATCAAAAATAGCCAATTTGGATCTCACTTGGTTTGACTTCCCCTTAAAAAAATTTGAAATAGAAGCAACCAACCCAATCTTCTCATACACTTCAATTACCACCTCAGGGATCTCAGGCCTATGTTCCTGGAACTATCAAGTTTATCAAATAATAAACTCCTCCCAGACCAAATGCCATGAAGTGGATCCAAAGTAGCCAATGATTCATTTATCTTATCACTTGTCTTATGTAACATGATGGTTAACTGATGAACTGATTCCATTTTTTCTTTTATTATGTTCCACAACACCAGTCATAGTTTTTAGAGCATCTTCTAGTCTAACTTTCTCTAGGTCTTCTATTAGGCACTCATGAACCTATGTTCCCAATTGAGGAGGGGATTCAATCAACCAAGGGGGGGAGGCACTACCTTAGCTACCTCTTTAAGTTTTTCTTTTAACTCTTCTAACTCACTCTCCATCTTCTTGATCATCATGAGTTTTAGATCTCTATCCTTGGCAACCTTCATTGAATTTTAAAACAATTTGTTATATCTCTCTAATAATTGGATGGTCTTTGCCTCATTGAGATGAGCAAGGTGAGTTAAGTCAATAATTGGTCCTACACCTGCTAGAGGGGGATTGTTGGCCTCTTGTGATTCATCAGTGAATTCCTCAGGTTCAGAGGTGGAATAGTTCATCAGCACATCTAGCTTTTCCTCAAGCATCCCTTCCAACTCATTGGAGAGGGTGCCATGCATTTCTACCATTTTTTCCATTCTTTGCAAGTATGAGAGTTTAGGGAAAAATCCACTAAAAGGAATTCCAACCTCCTTCAATTGAGTCTCCAAGTCTAGTAAATCAAAGTACTTAGTCCATTTCCTCTTTGCTTCATCAAAGTCTATTAGGTTTCTTACTATATCCTCCTCATCAAGGCCCTAATGTTCTTTAATCATTCCAATACCAGGAATCAAAGCCATCCTGGCCATTCTAATGAAGCCCTTAGAATCGACATACTGACATGTGCCTCCCATCATCTTGAAATGATTTAACCAGCTGCTAACTTGATCCAATGCCCTTTTCCCAATCAAAAAGCTATCAATCTTGAATTGCCTGGGTGTGAAAGTACCCTTTCTATGAGGCCCTAGATGCTCTTTATCAATCCACATTAACTACCAAATAAACTCCATCATGGCCACCCTAGGAGGTACATATCTTGGAAGCAGGTACGGAGGTTGAGGGCACCCATATACTCTAATAACTATGGAGTTATTTCCCAGGTAAAAATCTCCCTAATTATGGTTTCCTAGCCACTTGTCCTCAAATTGTAATGGTCTTAAGATTCTCAAAACCTTAGTTGGAAACCTCACCACATTTGTGCCTAAAATTTCAAGCACTAGATGGATAAAGTAATTCTAAAAAATGGTGAAGTCACACTCATTGGATGTGATATTCCAAACCTTCACCCAATACTGCACTGGGCTGGGAGTGTCCTTAAAATGGGTCTTAATCTTCAACACCCTTGCATCAAGGTCATTAACATGGTGGTACAAAATCAGATGCATGAGAATAGAGTAATCCATGAATTTAATAGGCCTTTTCTTCTCCTTGACAGACACAAACCCTTCATGCATCCTATCAATTATATACTGGATATAATCATAATCAGTGTTTGTGTGGGTACTCTGAATGTCTAGGATTATCATTAAAAGATCAGCAGGTAATCTATCATCATCCCCATCTATACCCAAAACCCTACACAACCCATGACACAAGAGCTTCATATAACAATTGAAGGATGTAAATGAATAAGGGGCATTCATATTTGGTGGGAGAGAGGCTATGTACTTATCAAATTTAGGCATATGCTTGACTATTTGGTTTTTTATTGGCCCTATATTACTAGCATATTTTTCCTTTTCCCTCCTTAAGTCAATTTCAGTAGAAGAAGAGGAATAAAAATTGAAAGCTCCCATGAAAGACCCCCTATCTAGAGAGAGAAACACAGACTGGTCTTCACATCTAATGCATCTAGAAATAGGGTCATATAACCTAGCCATCTCAATGATTAAATCAACATCTACAAACACATCAGGAACAATGAATTTTTCCATTCCCAACACCTAAGCATTGCATACAGGTATAGGTCTACTTCTATTATTGTAAAAATATGAGAACAAGGAAAAACCAGAACCTGCAGAAGTAATGGGGTCCCTGCATTTGTCCATGAGGTCTTCAAATGTCATGTTGATGGCTTTCTTATTTTGATTCAAACCAAGAAGCAGCCTGACGAACTCATCTGATTAATTCAGCTTCCCTCTATCATCTCCACCTTGCTCTTTTGTGGCCCCACTGGATGATGCTCCACTCACTACAGGATGACTCATCTTTGATGGAACAAGAATTCCTTAGCTCTACAACTCTTCACACTATTCACTCACTTCTACTATAGCACAAACTCAATTATCTCCAGAATGACTTTGAGCACAAAATGAAATGCAGTCCTGTCTATATAGCTCAAAATTTGTGTGCATACAATTGCCAAATCATAGCAAATCCAACTTAAGTCACTTCTGCATTCAATTTTGCATATTGCCAACCTTCAAATCAGAGCTAGCTGTGGTGTGGATGCTGACGGGATGATTTAAAAAATAAAAAACATAGCACAAGAGAAATAATCATGGCTTTTTTGCATTAAAACCCTTGTTAAAACCTGATTAGATGGCTTTCTACCCTTTTCTAGCTTGGCACGGTAGTTGTTCCATGTTGCAATGACTGATAACACTTATGGCACAAAAACTCAGCTAGACAAAATTCAGCAATCACGCGAACAAAGGATCTCATGTTCTTTGAAAGAAAAAGCTAACCTAAGGATAAGTCAAGAGATCACATGACAAAGCAATTCGCTTAATCTTGGAAGGACTTTGTAAGTCATGGTTTTAATTCAAGACTTTGGGACCACCATTGATCCCAAGGATGATCAACGGTTCATGGTAAACCCTTCAAAACACACACTAATCCATGCTCAACTTAGAGATTTAGCAACTAAAGACTTCACCAGTTCTCCGAACCACTTCTTTAACCCAACATTCACCTAGCGAATCAGTGAACAAGGCTATCTTGCATTCTTAGGAAGGAATAGCTAACCACAGTCAAGCTTCAAGAATGAGCGAATGACATCTACCTTTAATTCACTGAACATTTTAAAACCAAAGCTTAGATTATGAGATTACGCATTGACCATTGATCTTCAACACTATCGGTGGCTGTCGCTGAATTGTTTAAAGTCTTTGACCATAACTCGTTTATCACGAGAATTAGCGACAATTTAAAAAAAAACTTAACTTTTCCTTTGTTCGCTGAGTCATTGAATCATTTGGGGCTTCACTAAAACCTATGAGATCCCATGAATACTACATTCACTTAATCGCTATATTATTTAGGGTATGACCACTTTTCTCTAAGATTATGTGATAAGTGAAAACTTAGCACTCCGCCAAATTTAGAGAGTATCAAACATGAGTTAGTCTCTTGATTGCCAAATGATTGTGAGTAAGACCCAGTCCTTGAAAGATTAAAACACAACCGCCAGATGAAATGACAATCAACAGCATTCGCTAGTTCGCTGAGGCATTCTGAACATAACCACCCAATTAAGAGAACCAGAGAAAATTATTGCGCCAAGTCGCTGTAGGTTAACAGGAAACTACCTGGAAATGGGTGAATAGGAGATAACACATTCAGTGATTCGCTCAAAGGTTTGGATAACCACATAATAACTTGGAGACTTAGCGACTAGCATGATACATGACTTGGGTTTAATACATTCACCTACTCGCTGAATGACTTAGAGACATGAAACAACATTGCACGATTCAGTGAACACCTGATGGAAATAAGCATGTGCATGGTCAAGACACTTAAGTTGCCAAAAAGTAACGACAAATCATAAGAATTAGGGCTAACTTAAGGGTATATATGAAGAAACAAATTTTTTCAAGGACACAACCTAGGGCAAGGGTTTTTCAAACTTGATTAGGGTGAAATTGATGAATTTTGAAGACCTAAACCATAGAAAAATTGCAAAATGAGTAAATCATGACTTGGACAAGAAAACCTCAAAAACCTAAAAATATATCCAACACATTTATCCCCCACTTTAGCAGTATATGACACTACGTGCATATGCAAGCTAAAGTAATAAAATCATATATATAATTAAAAAAGGATATGACCAAGTCCAAATGTGCAATTCCAACAAGAAAACATCAGTAACCACATCTTGCAAAACCATGGGTTAGTGATAATTAAAATCACCTAGGACTTACTTTAGACACTTAAAAATGGTGCATTGCTCTAATGCAATGACATTAATAATATTCCTCCTAAATTGTTAAATAATATTTATTATTTAATTAATCATTTCATTCTACCATATTCTAAGATCAAAAACATAATTTCTACCTAATTCCATAATTAACTGATTTTAATTAATTACTTTAATTATTGAACTTCTAAACAATTAATTCATCATTTATTCATCTATAATATAATTAAATAAATAACCTTATTTAATTAAACCCTATCTTATAATTATTAATTAAATAACTAAATTTAATTAATGTTCCCTCCTAATTATTGCATTTCTATAATAATTAAATCAAATTCTATCTCATGATTAAATAAATGATATTTATTTTATTAAACTAATTATTCCCCTCTCATGATTAAATAAACTATATTTATTTATGTGGGATTTGAGAAATACAAATCCACAAAAGATCACATGCATACAAAAACCTCTTACAAGGAGGTAGAGACAAGAAGAGGGCAAGGGTTTGACTCAAAAAATATCTAGAAAAAATATCATCAATAATTGAATGAATAAAATATACAATCGATCAATCCTTATAAAGGAGATCGAAAGTCTAGAAGGGTAAACCCTAAAAATAAAAAGTGCATTAATTTAATTATTACATGACTGATGCATGCAAGTTTATATTTAAGACAACTAATGCATGAGTATTTTAAATTTAACATGACTAATGCAACAATGTTTTAAATATAAATGACTAATCCAAAAGCATAAAGTGACATCTTAAAAAGGGAGTAAAGTTAATTTAATTAACACAATTAAATTAATACTTTACTCTAACACCCCCTTAAGATGAGCAACAATGTAGCTACTAATAATGCAAGAAGAAAGAAAAGGAAACTATAGTGCTGAAAGAAAAAAAAAAATGGATCCTGACAACATGGCCTGATGAGGTACCCAACATAACCAAATCTCTATAAAATAGAGAAAATAGAGAAAAACACATGGGAAAAAACCCTACTTCAAAAAGAGATAGAAAATAGAAGGAAGGAAGGGCTCATCACTAAGATCCCCCAAGGACAACTTCCTTCACCCCAAGCATAGAACGTGGTTGAAGATATCGCGGGGATGCAAAAGGTTTAGTGAAGATGTCAGCAACCTGCTCAACAATGGGAATGTACTCCAAACTCAAAGATCCATCATAAATCAAATGCCTAATGAAATTCATATAAAGCTCAATGTGCTTGGTTCATTGATGCTCAACTGGGTTGTGGGAAATATGTATAGCACTTTGATTGTCACAACAAAGAATAGTTGGACTATCAGGATCAAAAACCAAACTTTTTCATCAATTATTGAAGCCATAAAACCTCTTGACTATCTAGCACAACTACTCGGTGCTCTGCCATAACTAAGACAAAAGACAAATCCATAAGTAGACATCTGACCAGTAGTATCACTAGCCCAATTTGAGTCTGTGTAACCAATAATGTGAGGATCCCCTGATGTATAGTGAATTCCATAAAAAGTAGTACCCTGAATGTACCTCAAGATGTGTTTGGCTGCTTTCCAATGACTCTCATGAGGAACATGTGAGAATCTAGAGATAAGGCCAACCATAAAGGAAATATCATGACGAGTGTGTGTCAGGTACAATAAACTACCCACTAGCTATCTGTATAATGTGGAATCCATGATAGAAGTAGAGAAAGTGGTAGATAAAACAACACCTAACTGAAAAGGTGTGGGAATAGGCTTTCAATCAAGCATGGTGAACCTCTAAATCATATCAAGATTATACTTCTACTGGAGTATGGAAATCCCATTTGAAGGCTGAATAACTTGTAGGACCAAAAAATAGTACAGAAGTCCAAGATCTGTTATCTCAAACTTCTCTCTCATTGCATGCTAAACACTTTGAGTCATAGAGGGTGAGCTACCTTTAATGATGAGATCATCAACATATAGCACAAGTATCAATAGATCATCCCCGTGACATTGAATGTATGTGGTAGGATTGTAATGACAGTTTGTGAAGTGTGAGGCAAGCAAAAAAGAATCCATCTTCTCATACCAATCCCTAGGGGCTTGTTTGAGACCATATAGAGATCTATGAAGTATTCACACCATAGAAGAGTCCTGCACAAAACCCTGAGGCTTCTCCATGTATATTTCCTCTTGTAGGTCTCTATGGAAAAAGGCACTCTTTGCATCCATCTGATAAACTATCCATCCCTGAGAAGCTGCAAGAGATAGTACAAGGCATATAGAATTCATCTTGTTAACAAGAGAAAAGGTCTTAGAGTAATCAATACCCTCCACCTATGAAAATCCCTTTTCCACAAGATGTGCCTTATACCTATCGATAGAACCATTGAAAACATACTTGGTATGGTACGCCCACTTGCACTAAACCAAATTCCTTCCTTTCAGAAGAGGACAAAGACCCCAAGTGTGATTCTTCATCAAAGAAGAATACTCCTTATTTATAGCCCTATCCCACTCAAGTTGACTTGTCACCTCTGAAAATATCTAAGGATCATCTAAAATAACATGAATCAATAAACCAGTACCAAATGTCTGAGCATGAGTGTGATGAGTATCTAAAGGATCACCTACCAAAGGTCTAGCTACATCAATAGTATCACGAGCCTACTTGGGTACATGTGGAACATCTAGTGGAGGTGTGGAAGGAGGAGCATCATCTGAATCTTCCTCAAAGGAGATAGAATCATGTAGAGGAGAAGATGAACTAGGTATTGAAGAATATGTTGATAATGGAGGTTCGATCTGAGGATAGTGCTCATCAAATTGAACATCTCACTAAAATAAGAATTCTCTAGAATCAGGATCAAACAACTTGTACACCTTCACATCCTCATAGTAGCCAAAAAATATGAGTGGTCAGTTTTTCCTCTCCATGGATTTCCTCTGAGCATCTGAAATAAATGTCCAAGCCTCACTACCAAAAACTCAGAATGTAGAAACATTAGGCTTGACATGATTCCAAGCCTCCTCAAGAGTCAAATGTCATAATGCCTTATGAGGCATCTGATTCTAAATATAGTTGGCACAATTGATAGCCTCAGCCCAAAAGGAAGAACTCATAGCTCAATACTATAGCTTACAATTGGCCATCTCCCATAATGTTCTTTCTTTCTCTTTGCAGTCCCATTCTACTGAGGGGTATGAGGAACTATGAACTAATGTTGTAAACCATGCTTAGTACAAAAATCTCTAAAATATTGATTCACATATTCCCTCTCATTGTCTCTGCGTATACGCTTGATAGAAAGACTAGATTTCTTCTCTACGAATGTCTTAAAGATTCAAAATGAATCAAAGACATCAGATTTGTACTTCAATAAGTACACCCATGTGAATCTAGAGAAATCATCTATGAAGGTGAGTACATATCGATCAGTAGAAAAAGGAGTGAGAAATGACATAAGATCATTGTGTATCAACTCCAAAGGTGCTAGAGAATGTAAAGATCTACTTGTCCAAAAGGGATCTCTATGATGTTTGCAAAGCACACAACCTTGACAAACACCATCAGTACAAGAGATCTGAGGTAGCCCAATCACAAGCTCCTATGTACTCATCTATTGTAGATATATGTAGTTGACATGGCCAAAACACTCATGCCAAAGCTTTCTCATTGTGTCTGCATGAGCAATAAGAGAAATAATAGTAGAATTGGAGCTCTTGAAGCCATCAAACTTGTATAAGTGAGTCTTGGAATCAACACTCCTGGTATCAACAACCAAATCAGGATCATGGAGGTCTGAAATAGCCACATCATGTGGTGACAACTCAACTATTTTACTAGAGCCAGAATGATAAATTTGATAAATAGACAAGAGGTTCATAGAAATGGTTGGAACCAAAAGAACATCATGTAGAGAACCACTATCTAATGAAAAAGTTCCATAACCTATAACTAAAAGTAGTGTTGAGTCACTAATTGCAATCTATGTAGTAACACTCTGAGCAAGTGAGGTAACCAATCCAGGTGAGTGTCACATATGGTGTGATACACCTAAATCAATGATCCATGAGGTAGTAGAAGTAAAAGCTTGAACAAAAAGAGCATGACCTTTCCCTATGGGAGAAGGTGGAGGCTTAGAAGAAGAAATAATATGCTTTTGCATGGCTTCTTTGAGAGCCTCAGGTTTTTTCCAACACCTAGAAACTAGTAGCCCTTCCTTACCACAAAATCTACAAGGATCACCTGTGTACTTCATAGTCTTGGAGGAAGACTCACCAGACTTATAAGTTTATCCTTTTGGAGTAGATTTATTTGGATCTAATTTTGGAGGTGGCTTGGAGGAATTCTCACTACTAGTTGAATCTATTTTGGGCTTGGGCTTCTACTTCTACTTTCCCTTGGATGGTTGGACAATGAATGCTTGGTTCTTTTATCTTGTTAGAGAGTCCAACTAAGTAAGTTTGGCCTTCTCTCTATTCAAACGATCACAAAATAGCTCAAAAGTGGGCATGGTGAATCTAGGTCCCAAATCATCCATGGTAAAATGGAAGGTAGAACATAAAATCTTAAAGTTTCCCAAAAGCTTAGATAGAATCAGATAAATGCACTCTTTATCAATCTTTTTCTTTCCACATCCGTGTAGCAAAGATCTCTAATGTTTTAACTTCATCAAAAATTCGTTAATAGAAGGAAAATAATTAGGTACAAGGAAGGTAAGTTCTTCCTCAATCTGAAGTTCTCTGAACTCATTGATGGTACCAAATAGGGTCTCAAATTTAACCCACATCTCTTGAGAGCTATTAAACCCATCAAGATGAAACTACAAGTTGTCTAACACTTGTAAAGCAATCAACCCCATAGCCTCATCCATATTGTTTCTATGTTGCATGACCTCAAAGGTCCTAGTGAATACTAGTTGTGTTGCATCTAAACAAGACCACAACCCTTTTGAATGGAGAAGTCATGTCATCGGGGGTTTTCATGTGTGATAATTATGTGAGGTCAGAAGTTCTAGACAAGAAGAGGTCTCAGCCATATTTTTTAGAAGGGGTTTTGTTTTGATGAATATCTGGTTTAAAGAAGTAAATGACAAAAATAAGAACCCCCCCCCCTATAATCCAAAAAATTGAACTCCTAAGGCTAGAATGATGTGCTTTAATAAGAAAAAGGTAGAAAGGCTTTAGATCTGAACCATGTGTACCTTGAAAAATTTACGATGAAACTAGAAAGAGATCTAGATTGTGCTCGAGAAGATATTTTTGATGCTTCTTTTGGATCAAAAAATGGAGCTAATTTGAGCAAATTAGAACCCCCAAAATGCAAAAATGATCATATGGCTTTGACAACATAAACAATAAGCTAGATTGAGGAAAAATCTAGATTAAATCGCATGAGAGTGTAGGGCTTGGAACCATCTTTTTAATGATATCTCATTTTCTAAAAATGATGCCTGGAGCTCTTGGTATGCCAATTTTAGTACAAGGGCCTCCAGAAAAAATCCCCACCAAAAGAATGTGTTGGGGGCCAGCTGCTAGCCCTTAGGCCTTAGTGCTTGGTCACATGCGGAGGGCTTCATTGTTGGTGGTTAGTTGGTTGGTTGCGGACTGCAGCCTGTGTGCGGGCAACGTGCTAGCGGAGTGTGGAAGGTGCTTTTTTTTTTTGGAAAAACATCTTGAAAATTGTGCGCAAAAGTTGCATTAGCATTTGTGCATAGCCATACGACCCTGCAACAAATTTTTTTTGCCTCTCCCTGCAACTTTGTCCAAGTTGGACATATTTATATCAAAATAGGGGTTTTTGGGCACTGTGAGCTCAATGGTGAGGTCTGTTTGAGCTCAAAGTAAACCAAAAATAGTAACCCCCTAATTTCAATAAAAACTAACTGAAAAAACCTTGATCTAAACCAGTTGATCCTCTTATCTCTTATTCCTTCAAACACAAACAACTTGTAGTAGATTAGGCTCTGATACCATGTAGGATTTGGGTATTACAAATCCACAAAACCTGAAGATCACCTGCATACAAAAACCTATTACAAGAAGGTAGAGACAAGAAGAGGGAAAGGGTTTGACTAAAAAAATATGAAGAAAAAATATCCTCAATAATTGAATGAATAAAATATACAATGGATCAATCCTTATAAAGGAGATCGTTAACCTAGAAGGGTAAACCATCATACTCCCAGATAGTCTACCACACCTTCTATTTATATTTAAGACAACTAATGCATGAGTGTTTTAAATTTAACACGACTAATGCAAGAGTGTTTTAAATATAAACAACTAATGAAAAAGCGTAAAGTGACATCTTAAGAAGGGAGTAAAGTTAATTTAATTAACACAATTAAATTAATACTTTTCTCTAACAATTTAATTACAACTAGAAATCCCTCTCATAAATAAATAAGTAATTATTTATTTATAAAATATCTCCACATGTGAAAATAAATAATATTTTATTTATTTAAATCATAACTATCCTCCTAAATCCTAACTCACACTGGCTTTGAGTTAGCTTTTCAATTAGAGCTCTTAACTCCACAATTTCATCTCCTAACTATTCAATCCACATTGTTAATTCCTTCCTCAACAATCAATTAAGTCTTCCAT